>JAPYZB010002401.1:0-14069 GCA_030522745.1 Eupelmus kiefferi
CTAGAATATATTATAAGAACTGAATAAATTTATTTATAACTGATACTTATGGTTATTCTGGTCTCGACAAATCACCAATAGAAACAGCATAACTACAGTAGGAATGTATTCCATTATATTCTTTAGCGGCTACAGATTTTCTTCATCTTATTGTTACACTTTACTCAGACTAATTACTGATGACTAGAATCATATGCTGACTATAATATAACTGACTTTATCAATTTTATGATGAATTTATATGTTAGTTAGCGGGCTTCATTAATTTTATTTGTAGCAAACACTGATTTCTATTCACTTTATAATCACTGAGCAAAACCAAACTTTTTCTTGAGATTATAATTTCAAGTTCACGAACAGCACTAGAGATCCATTTAAAAATTTGAAAAATTTAACTTTAACTTATTAAGTGCGTGCCGTTGCAGTGTCTAAAAATGGTCACTTTAGCCTCGCTTTTTATGCCCAACAAAACGCAAATATCAATACCTGCGTGACATAAAGCACTGTATGTATAACGGACCTGTATGTTCACTTATCGCCCTTGGCACATAATGTACTAGTATATAAAGTTTTATGGCTCATTGAAGCCAAAATTTCATACGTTAACACATTATCTGCAAATTTTACTTCAGAACGGACCTTTAATCAACTTCTGGTCTATGAGGTATGAATCTCGTCATGGAGAACTGAAGGTAAATGCTCAATCAACAAGCTGTACTAAGAACTTACTGAAAAGTATAGCTATTAAACAACAACTAAAAATGTGCCAAACAATTCACACTCTAGAAACAGAAGATTCTATTAAATTTAATTGCGTTGATAATAGTTTATGTGATGCAAAAATATACTACAATAAAGGTCAACAAAATGTAAGCGATGCAGTATTTACGATCAAGTTGTTATAAATAATGTAGTATATAAAAAAGGAATGTATGTTGTTGTAGCTATGGATAAAAGTGAAAAAGAATTTGGTGAAATCATAAAAGTCATCAAAAACAACGATAAGATAATTTTTAAGTACATTTATATCGTGAAATTACTTTTGATGATCATATTCACGCTTATATAGTACTATATAGTTCCTAAAAGGAAGATAAGGATTTGCAATTTGTGGATTATCACTCATTGCCGTTAATTTCACCACGTATCTCAATAAGAAAAAAAATGTTCATTACATTGCTTCCCGATATGGGTTATAAGATTTATTTAAATAAATTTATATATTCAACAGAACTTACTGTATTTATTTGTTTTATTCCTTTCAAATTATGAAATTATTCTTATAATTTATATTTTACTATTATAAATAAAGTAAATAATTCACATTTCATTAATATAAATAAAGTAAAATATTTATAATTTATATTCTACTATTATAAACAAAGCGAAATAACACTGTTGTAAAGTTGTAATCGTAGTCCTACAGTGCGTCCTTATTTAGTATAGCATTCGATCTATGTTTGTGGCGAAGCTGCTCTGTCCAAGTATTGGGAGAAAAACTCACCCAAAACTCGGCTCGCCGCTACACCACATGCTCCGGCAACGCAGCACCCCCACGCGAAAAACAACGGCCTTACGGCAATTTTTTCAGTGTAGGCAATTCACAAACTAACCTCTTTTTATAAAAATATCTGTAATCGCGCTTTTCTCGCACCTGACGTACCCAAATAAAAATTGATAGTCTTAATTAAACGCAAAAAAAATGAGTGCCTATAAGAAAGTAAATATTGTTGGGCTAAAATATGCATTTGTCATCATATTTTTTTTCATTAAAGGAATAGGTAAGATAAACATGCAAGGTGAAAGTGGTATAAAATTAAATTGAAGGCTAGTTTTGTATTTTATTTTTCGACCTAAAGGAATTAAAATTAATTTATATATTCCATGACTATTTATTGAATATTTTTATAGACCATTTTTTTTCGATAGTTTTTTGTGTCTTTATTAAACATATGTTCAAATATATTTATCTAATTAAGATAGCTTGCATTATTATTATAATTATGGTTTATTATTATAAGATTTATTTATTTATTTATTTATTAAAACCAGTACAAAATTACATACATGATGTCCTATATCGCTATAGGTTACAGCAGTAATTCCTACAGAGGTAAACTTTTTTGTCATTTTTTTTCTATAAAGCAAATTTAATCAGAATTTTCTTAATAATCTGTAGGTATCATATATATTCACCAGTTGCTTATATTTTCTCTTAATTTAATTTCTATCCAGAATCAACAGCTCCAGATCTTGATCCACTAATTATCGGAGGCAAAAGAACGGATATATTAGAACAAGACCGTTTCGGGTAGGAGCTTGGGATATTGGAAAATATTTAAAACAACTCAAGAGAAATTAAAAATCTATTATAATTAAAAAAAAATGATAAAATGTAAATCTTTTTACATAATTTAGATTATGTCAAAAAATTATTACAGGTATCGATGCAGAGTTTTGCCGGACAGCATGGTTGTGGCGGTTCTTTTATAAACAAATACTTTATACTGACTGCAGTACATTGTTTCGACGATCCCACGTAAGTATTTGTTTTAAGTATTTGTTTAAAAAGATTATTTGATAACCGTCACCAGGCAATTCACAAACTAACCTCTTTTTATAAAAATATCTATAATCGCACTTTTTTCGAACCTGACGTACCCAAATAAAAAGAAATAAACTTGGTTGAACGCAAAAGAATGAGTGCCTATAAAGTAAATCTTGTTGCCCTAAAATATGTATTTATCATCATAGTTTTTTTCATTAAAGGACAAGGTAAGATAAATGTGCAAGATGAAAGTGGCATAAAATTAATTTGAAGGCTAGTTTTTTATTTTATTTTTCGGCATAAAGATATATATGATATCCGATTTAATAACGTAATTATATCCTTTAATATTTATTAACATTTCATGTGTTTTTGAAAGTTACTTATGAGTCAATCGTTTCAAATCTATCGACCTATCAAATTTAAGTTATATATTATATAAGAGAGCCTTCGTTATTATTATAATTATTATTCATTCTAAAATATTTTGTCATTTTTTTCTATAAAGTAAATTTAATTAGATTTTTCTCAATAATCAGTGTAGGTTTTAATATTTATTAACCAGTTGCTTATATTTTCTCTTAATTTAACTTCCATCTAGTATCACTAGAACCAGAGTTTAGTCCACTAATTTATGGAGGCAAGACAACGGATATTAGAACAAGACCGTTTCAGGTGCGAGCTTGGGAGATTGGAAAATATTTAAAACAATACAAGAGAAATCAAAAAATTTTTATAATTAACAAAATAATAAAATGTGAATCTTTCTACATAATTTAGATAACAAAAAATTAATGTTACAGGTTTCATTACGCCTTCGATCTAACTTTCATTTTTGTGGTGGTTCTATTATAAATAAATACTTCATATTAACTGCGGCACATTGTATGTTTATGAATAAGACAAAGTAAGTATTTCTTTTCAAAGAATATAAGATGAATGTGAATACTTGTGAGATATGATTTGTCCAATTAAAAAGGTTCCAAGATCTTTTTTATACAATAATCTTCTTTGCTATATCTGCTACTTATAGAATACTTAATATAAAAGAATGCTGCTCTGACGTAGAGTCTGCACAAATTTACGTATTTTTTATTTTTATTTTTATTTCTATTTGTAAATTTTGTAAATTTATTTTTTAAATAATTTGTTAATTTTGGTGTCGAGGCAAAATCACCCTACCTATCAATACAGAACCATTATTCAGCGACAGCCAAAACATCATCTTAAAGTTAGTGTTTTGATGTTAGAGAAGCATAAAATGATATATAGATATTTACCTGACTGGCCAGACTTAAATTTAGTTTGTTAGTTACTTTTTAAAATTTAATTAAATAAATTTTATGAGACAATTATTTGATTCCATAGTAATCATAAGCCGGCCGACAAAATATATGTCACAACAATAAATGATGAATTTCAGAGAAGAACGTCTTACATATCAGGTTGTCGTTGGTACCACCGACCTCAAGAAACCTTACAAAATTTACAAGTTAGCTGATGTAATAATTCATAAAGACTTTGTGATGAAATCTAAAAAGGAATTAAGAATTCTAGGAGCTCATGATATTGCTTTACTCCGAGTGAGTTTTTCTGACTTTTTCTAAAAATTAATTTATGGATGGAAAAATAATTCTCTTGTTGATCTATGCGAATCATGGTTTTTATTCTTACAAATTACACAGTCGACGTCGGAAAATCCAGCTCCACGAGCGCGAACTACCCGTCGTAAAGGACCGCTATGCTTGTCAAAATCGACATTGCGTCCTCAAGAGGAACGGGTCAAGAGGCGGATCGTCCACAGTCGTGGAGCTGGATTTTTTGGCGTCAGCCTAATTAGAGGCTTATAATAATTTTTAATGCGACATGCATATTTTTACAATTGCCAAAGTTATGAATAGGAAGGCGACTAATTCCTCCGAAACGTCGACTGTATAATTTGTAAGAATAAAAAGACCACGGTTCGCATAGACCAACAAGAGAATTATTTCTCCATTCATAAATCCACTACGACCAGCAAACGATAACTTCTTTACTTATTATTTTTCTAAAAAATTATCTATGTGGTGAAAACTAGAAATCAGTTTTATTTTTTGCAGGTTAATGAACCTATTGAATTTTCCTCTTTTGTGAAACCAATAAAGCTTGCTAGATTTAGAGATTGGCATGACAATGGAACCTCTGCTGTCGTGTCTGGTTATGGAGCATGTGTATACGTAAGTACATTTTTAAATAATAAGTTTAAATGACATATTTAAAATGTTTCATTCAAATATTTAATAAAATTATCTAATTTTTGTGGTTTGTAGAAACATTTTCTTTTTCTTTTGTATTAATGCTTTTATATAAGTTTAACCTATCATCAGGATTCCTAAGGATAACAGGTTTAAGACTATAATGGCTGTTTAACAAGGAAAGTACCCCACTCCCGAATCATAGGTCGAAAACGTTTTTTCTAACGTAAAACTTTAAAACCAATTAGATTAAACGTTAAGACACATATCTTTAATTTCGGACAAAAGAATCACTTTGCAAAGATCCATCAAAATCTATGACCTTCAGTGATGGGATACTTTCTGTTTTAGTGGCATATTTACGTTCATCGTTTTGGTAGCGATCGGACATATGGGAAGAAGTAGATTTTTCACTTTTCATACATTTGCTATACAAAGCGATAGATTCTTAGAATTTGAATTCCCGTCGCGAAAAATGCATCTGCTAATTCATAAAAATGAGCGCTCGTACAAATTACCAAAATAAATGCCAATATTCAGTTTCAAAAATTTGTTTGCCTTTTGTTTATTTACATCTGTCCTCAGTATTCTCTTTAAGTTAGGACAAATGCGAGTATAGTTTTGATTAATTACATAGTTGTAGCTGCGGGAATGTGAGGAAACGAATAGTATTAAGTATTTTCACTATCCAGTTAATTGGGATGCTCTATTTAAACCAGAATTAATCATAATAACCGGATTGAAGCCATAGAACAAAAAAATAATATATAAAATAAAAATCTTTTATTATGTAGCCAAAAAAACGGAATGAGACATGTGATATCCTGCGACAAGCCGATGTTTACATTGAGGGCCAGAAGGAATGTGTTGAAAATATGAAAACTATCGGTATACAAATACTCGAAACTCAACTTTGTTATAAAGGTGAAATTGTGAATGAAACTTATCGGGAACAAGCAGGAGGGGTAAGGAAAATGAAATTTTTTTCAATAGTTTACATAATGTTTTACCAATAGTAAATTACGCACCTAGGGAGGTAAAGTATTGTGGCAAACTCGAGCTAGGGGATCACTATTTTTCCTCCCTTGGTTCGTATACTAGTTTTCTCCACACATGGTCTTAAAATGTCACTTTCGTGTTTTTGAGCCAAGTACGAAAGTGGTACTTTCGAACAAGCTATGGAGATAAAATGATATCTATCATGAACTAATTGAAATGGTTTACTAATTGAAATATTTAATTATTTGAATTTGACGGTTTTAGGGTGATTCCGGTGGTCCCGTTACTGTCGGCGATAGACAAGTTGGTATTGTGTCTTGGGGAAATCCTGATCTAACTAACTTGCGTAGTGCAAAAGTTAACACGCGAGTTGCTAGATATCAATTCTGGATACGAGACAAGATTACAGAATCGCCGCAGGGTAGAAGTGGTAACAACGACAATGTATCCGAAAAAGCCAAATATCATGCAATAATAATAACATTATTTTATTTTTTATATTTTACTTTTCAAAAATTAACAGAGTGAATATTCTGAAATTCTTGACTTCAGTTATTTATTTTTGTTGCTGATATAATAAATAATAATAAATGAATAAACTTAATGTCCACATTATTTACATGTATTTCTAAATTTACAACGCTCAAATAAAATATATTCTGTCATTGAAAGCTCCTTATTATGAGGCCAATAAATATAATAAAATTTATACATTTTGCTTTTTATTTTCTATTAACTTTTCAGGAGCGCTTAATTTTTAAAGCTACTCGTATGCCGGAAAGCCTTCGAGAAACCTACACTTTCATGGAAATAAGCTCTTTCTATTTTAGTCGCACCTATATTTTAGAAAAAAAACACCAAGGAATTCAATTTAAAACCGCGTACGAAAAGTTAATACAAAAGAACATAAGGTAGGAATATAGTACTATATGTACTTTGGGATTAATGTCGATTAGAAATATGTAAGAGACCCTCAAACTCAAGTTTTTATTATTATAATTATACAAGCTATTCGTAAAGCGCCAACCGCAATTGAAACAATTATTACTTCCACTGCAGCTAAATGAAAAATAACAAACACTTGACTTTAATCAGGATACAGAAATTTTGTAAGTATCTAAATTATATTTTTAACAGCGCGCGGCTGTTCTATTTATTGTATAGAATCGACGTGCTAGAGATGTGGGTGCGTCTTCCGGAAGCTCGAGGTCTATTTTATCATTTGATGCACCTTTGCTCTATGATTTCGATGTAAAAAGCGTTAATGGTAGGCAATAGCGTGCGCGTGGGGGAATGTGTCTTATCAATTTGAACTTATAATTAGAAAATTTTGCGAAAAATGAATGTTGAGATTTCTTTGCGGAATGAGTTTCAATTCATTTTTCTTAAGCTTTCTGGACCCAATTATAATTCGATAAAGAATAGAAATAATTTTCGCGTTTGATAAATTAGAGTAATAGTACACAGAGGAAGTACACAGTTGAAATTTAGTGATAGGTTTTAATAAACTCGGAGTTTTAGTGATCATTTAATTAAATGTAAGAGAATTAACTATTGAATTTGAAAAATGATATCTTGAATAATTGTAATGTTGTAACAAGAAGATTGAGCATTGTTTTGTTTTTCATTAATAATACACTATGCAAATAATAATATATTTTAACTGACTTTACATATATAAGCCTTTCACTGTATACAATTAAAAGTTGAAAACTATTAGTCTACTTTATCTTGGAACTAATTAGTTCACACATTTATTTGTAGATCAAGTGTGAAGTTAACATTTACTTGTAGGTTAAGTATGAACTGAAGATTACAAGAAATAACACATCACGCAATTAGTGCGTTAATAAGATAATATACTTACGGGTAGAGTTTGTTGCCCGAGCAAAGTGAGAATGACATGTACCTGTGTCTCAAGTACTTACTTAATATACACGTAATTTTAAAAAATAATGTAATAGTAGTAAGTATTGCATTATATTTGGATCATGGATGTTTTTTGAGAGATGCAGAATCATTCATACAAATAGATGCCAATTGATTTATAAGTGATTCCATGAAACCATTTTCAATTTTAAAAAGTAAACGAAATATTGAGTCAACTATTACATTTATAAGTATATATGTGTTATCTAAGTGAGAGATTTCCTAGTTCTAAAACCACATTTTATTTGAGTCGCAGCCTCGTTTTCATTCGGTCGCAGGAGAAAGCATAATATTTTTACAGAAAACATCAGCTATGTATTTTAGGGATTGGTATCTAATTTCCCGGTCTGCAGTGGTGATCGAGCTTTGCAACGTTTATGCATCTACGGCATTTTAACAATCGTAACCGAGTGATAAAAAAGTATTTAACAAAAATGAACTGTTACAAGTATATTTAATACAAAATTTTTAATGAATTAAAATATATCAGTTATGGTATTTTTAATTGTAAGAATTTTATTTTGTATAAACTTAATTTAGCTTCAGTTATACTACATTTCACTATTTTATAGAAGGATTAATAACGTGTGCATTGTCGAATTTTATAATCAAATAACAAATTGATTAGAAATAAAAGTAAAGTTAATTTGCATAAATGATAAACATACATGAAATTGATACTAATATTATCTTTAAGATTTGTATATGTAGTTTTAATAACAGTATTCTTGTCCAAAATAAACGACGTCAGACAGATGATCAATATTCATGAAGGGAAAACTCCAATCTGTTGATAAATCATAAAATAGAAGTAAGTCTTAAAGTAAAATCTTATTGCACTATTAAATATTAATAGAAAATTCTTTCCGCTTTAAAATATATTTAACTAGAAGCGCTCCAAACCCTTGACGTTTTTTGCCAGAACGCAATTACCCTAAAAATTAACCTTGCACTTTTCAAGAGCGCTTTTATTTCCGTAGCTGTGCGCGTGCTCGGAAGCCTTAGAAAAAGCTACACTTTTATGTCGATTGGTTCTCCCTCCCTATTTTCGACGCGACTTTATTTTGACCTAAGTAACCAAGAAATTAGTCTAGAACTGTACGTGGCAAATTAAAAATGAGAAATTTCTAGAGCATAATATGGATTAAGTGCAGTACAGTATGTAAAAAATATGCGATTGAGCTTTTCAGAGAGAGTTTTCTATTTCCTTTTTTTTCATTTTAGCATTCAGAGTATAGCTGGAATTGAAGATAGAGTTGGCTTGGTTTTAAAATTATTTAGAGGCGTAGAGTGAGTGCACTGATGTGAATACAAACTTTATACGGTCATGTATGAAGTAGCTTGGTAATTTTTCAGTAGCAGACTAAAAAATGACGGGATTAATTAGGTATTCTTTAATTATTTCAATGCTTTGAATAGAATTTATGTTCAATAATGCAGCTGTGGCGTAGCGTAAATGTATAGATTTAAATTTAGAGCATGGCTAAACAATAATTAAAAAACTCAAGAAATTATAATTTATTATTTCTGACAGCAATACGATAGAAATAGTTCTTTCAGTTCTAATCCAGGAACTGCAACTGACCAATTTCGGATGTCTATATAATAAAAAAAAAATAAAAATATCTCAATACGAAAATTATGTAATTAATATAATTATTCAAAAATACAAACTAACAACACATCATTTCTTAAATTCCCATCTCCCACACCCAAAATTCCGTAACAAAGCTCCGGTAACTTTATCTTCGCCCCCGCCACCTCCAAAATTAACCTAAGCTCTTGACATTGTCATTGCTTTATCCTCTAACGACCTTTGTACAGCTTAAACTTTACTATAAGAATACACACATACACGCGCGCGTGTATACATAGCTCAACTTTCTCCACGCTTTGATATTACTCTCGCAGTATTCGTCATTGCAAAAACCCTTGGGCACGTTTTCAAAACGTGTTTTACGTCGCATTTCTTTTTTCCTCTATCAAGTGCGCACGGCTATTCCATTTTTAGAAGCAGCGAGTTAGGGCTGTAGGCGCCACTCACGGAAGCGGCTGGCTTTATCGTGCGTTGCACCTCGCGCGATTATTTTTATGCAAGAGAAGCTGATGATAAGCTGTGGCATACGGGGGTAGAGATTATGAGAGGTTCTGGACTGTAATACTATCTTCCTAGTATCTCGGAAATGTTGTGGTTGATAAATAAGTGCTATGTTGCAATATGTTTTGGCTGGGGGGTTTTTCAATTTATTTTTTTTGAAATTAAAAAAAAGTTGAAATATATTATATAGTTAAAATAAATAAATAATGTTGAAATATAATATGATTAATAATTTTATGATTGAATGAGCTTTCTTATAAATGAAGTTTAACTAAAATTTTACGATTAAAGTCTCATCGACGAGATCAGTCTGTAGTCACGACATTTGTACTACCCATTCAAGAATTTGTTAAGCAAAAGGAATTCTTTTCATTGGCCTTGCTACCAAATAGTATTTATCTATCATTATTTTTGTGAAACTTTGCTTTACCTTAGTATAGATATTTGTGTAACTCCGGTGCTGGAAAAAATTTATAATTCTATTGAAAATACAAGTAAAGTAGTTTAATCATGAAAATTATAATATATAGGCTCGTCTTCAAGATCTATATGTAGATATTTAAAAACAGATATTGTAAGTGTACTTATTCTGAACTTTTATGTTATTTATATGTAACTAATGTTTCTAACAATGGTCTGTGAAAACGACCAAACTCATATAAATTTTCAGTCTAAATACAGTGTGGATATATGTAAGAATATATATTAGTTTTTTCAATATTTTTGATTGTTGTAATAATATTATAAATCTATAAAAAATTTAAGAATATTTTTATGTTTATAACTAACATATTAATTACTATATTTGGCATACCCACATGATGCAGTTTGCACATGCGCACTACGACCTACACGCCATCTAAGAAGGTTTTGAAATAGTATTACATTAGAATGATTGTAATAATTTTTCTTATCTTTTATAAAACGATTAGGAGTTATTGAAAAATATAATTCACAATTGTATAATTTTTTAAAAAAAATGATATATTACAATATATTTATAAATATTTACATAATTATTTTTTACATGATTGACTTTTTCGAAGTAAGTAGGAATACTTTTTTCAATAAATATCAATTACAGAATTTCGCATGGCAACATTTTTTATAAAGTCCATTCGGTCAGTTGATCAATGACAATATCAGTGTTTTGAGACACATAAAATTCATGCGATTCTACATCCCAAGGTTCTTCTTCTTCTTCATAGTAAGGCTTGTGCCTAGCCATCTCGGATTCTGCTTTGTGTATTTGTCCCCAAAGCGTGGGACAGAGTAGATTTTGTATCTCCTGACTTTGATGAGGTAACTGCGTGGCAACCTCGAATAATAAGTCATTGGCGTGCTTCAAATAAGTCATCAGATCTGTCTTCATTGAGTGAGGAGCATAATTTTTGAATATAAAATTATCGCTGATCTCCTTTGCGGCTATCATATATATCTGTAAATTGTTAATAAAATGCGTTAGACTATTTTGAATTGGAATTGATTGAAAATAAAACAAAATAATACATTAAAAAGTTATACTGATGAATGTATTATTAGAAAGAAAATAAGTGAACAGAATTTGTAATATAATATAAAAAATTTAGATTATACTTACAATAGCTTTTTGATACAGTCCTAAGATGCCTGGAATCTTATCCAAGATTGATAATGCTTCTTCAAATTTCCGAGCATCTGCTAATTCTTGAGAAATTTGCAAAATATGTTGAATTTCGGAATTCATCTTTGTAAATTTAATAAAATTTTAAACAATCTATTCTGTATGTCTAACTTCTTGAAAAATCAAGTGTTGAATTTAAGTCAAGTATATACGTCAGTATATTTGTCAAGTATCAATTCGCGTGAATTATTTAGAGATCTGCAATTGCTAATTGTTCAAGTTTATTACTTTTTATTATTTATCAAAAAATTGCGCATCTCTTGCTCGAAAGATACACAGCTTGAATCGACCTCACGATTTTGGATGTGGTTGCGATCCGTAAGTGAGTAAACTGACCTCAAGTTCGTAGAGCTTATCCTTTTATACCACTATGGTGATATTTTCCCATTTCTACATCCCTTCTTATATATTAATCCCTTCCCAATTGTGACCAATTGAATTCATAGAATCTTTTACCAGTTTATTGAGTAGAGGGGGATTAATTATTATTCCAAGAATTTGAATAAATTAGTGTTACATTTGTCTATCGAGCTATTTAGCTTTATAAATATTTAAAAAGTTTAAAGATACTAGAAACTTTATATTACTATATATTAGCACATTTTTACTTTGTAATAATAAAATTTCCAAAGATGGTTATTAATTTATTCAATGTTATCAATTTATTATTATCATTTATTTTAGGTATTACAGTTGAGGAATAAAATTTAATAATAAATATACCGTAGCATACATTTAAATAATTTTTTTAACAAATTTTCATTTATTGATACTGTAACAATAAACAGAAATTAATGAAGTGAAGCAAATAACATTTGTAAAGATAGGCATTTACAAGACGTAAAAACAACATTTATTTCAATTTTCTTTTATTATTCTTTGTTCATATTATTTAAATTTTAATTATTCCCATTATTTAAAATTTTAATTATTAGAATTTTCTTAAATTCGTCTCGATAATAAGATGAGGGAGAGGATAGAATTGTCAATACAATGAAAAGAAACAATATTTTTATTTAAGGTATTAAATTCTTATTAATTAATAAAAGTTCGTAATAAATATCGTAACTCTTCATTTTTATAATTTAGCAGAGATTTCAAACATACAGAGTTTGCCATTTGGTTTTTATCGTTCTAACGATTGCGACTACATTTCTCTTTATTTAGCGATGTAATTTAGTGAAACTATTACATTCATAAAAGTCATTATTGCAAACTTTAATAACGATTAAAATTGAATAACACGATAACGTAAAAAGATTTTAAATTAATGTATGTACAAAAAAAATTGTTTAAGATTCGGAGGTTAAAAACGAAAACCTCGCGTACAATGAAACACGGGAGCTTAATCCGCTCGCTTCGCTTATACTTGCCACCAGAGGGCGCTGCCAAGCCCCTTGATTAAGTCAAAATTTTTGCAGATTATTACAGTATGCGAGATTATCCGACTGTCCATATTTTGTGCTTCATAAACATTTTATGTCAAATATGTGTCTGTGGCCATATCACTTCAATTTTAAAATCCAATGTATCGTAACTCCGCATGAAATCGTAGTTACAACAACTGTAATTCTTATGGTATTTTACAACTGGAAAATCCTTCTACCATTGCAAAAGATAAAACTAATTTCTATTTATTATAATTTTATTTATTTGCTTCCTTCTCCAGAATCAACCTAAGCTCTTAATATTATCACCGCTTTATCCTCGAATGACGTCTGTTATACACTCACGTATATGTACACGGCTCAGCCTCCTCACTTTAATATTTTCCGTGTTACTCGTTATTATAAAAAAATTCTCAGGCACGTTTTCGAAACGTGTTCCTCAACGCGTCCCTTTTTTTCCCTTTTAGACGGGGACGTGACTATTTTATTTTTAGATTCAGCAAACTAAGGCTGTATTCATTATTCCCGGAAGCTTTGCGGCCGGTTTTACCGTACATCGCACCTTGCGCGATTATTTTTGTGCAAGAGAAGCTGATGATAGACGATAGTACGCGCGATGAGGAGCGAGTCTGTGCAGCTCGAGCCTCTGGCTACTGGCCTGTAATTACTAGAGAATAATAAATGGGCACTGAGCACATCTTGGCTGAATGATTTTCAAGCAATTTTTCTTGAGTTGCCACGATGAAGGTGTGATTTGATAAATAGTAAGAGCAATAAAAATACTTGTTAGCATTTGAAAAATTGCGAATAAAATTAATGTAGACTTGAATATTATCGAGCCAAAATATCAAGTACAATTTATTGGTAAATAAAAAGCTTTTTATAAAATCGTATCTAAAGTAAGAATCATATAGAATCGATTGTATAGATAAAATAAATTATGACTAGATAAAATAAAAGTAAAGCAACTATTGCTACTTTTCTTAACTTAGCGAAAGCCTTTCAATTTTTAACAAATTTATATCAATATTTTCGTTTCAGAAGTTAATACTTTAAAAATATTTAATTAATTGAAACATAGTTTTGCTCCATCTAGTTTTATCATACCTACAACTAGCGGTTCGACTTATGCAAAAAACTACGTTTTTGCATACTAGGCACGACCCTATTTCTTGAAAAAAAGTTCAAAATCCGTTGTAAACATCGATTA
>JAPYZB010002402.1:0-20012 GCA_030522745.1 Eupelmus kiefferi
AATTTTTTTTATAAACAAAAAAAAAATTTTTTTTTGAATTTTTTTGAATTTTTTTTTTTTTTTTATATTTAATATAATAATATTAATATACCTGCAAGATTCTTTAATAACTTCAGAAATCGTTTTACTTCCTACTTTTTTAACAATGCGCAGTTTTGTAATTGTGCAAAAAATGAAAAAAATAGCACATATAAGACTGCCTAAATGAAATGGACGCAATCCTAAAAGAACTAGCATAGGTGAAGAAATTACGTAATAGATTAGTACCAGGCATTCAACGACAATTGCTGTGCTTATAAAAAAGCCGGGAATCCACATTAATATTCCAATATATAATACGGATAATATACCAGCGAATACAAAACAACTAAAAATAACGAATCTACAACGAATAAATTGAATAATTAGTTTGAATCGTGATAATTTTCAATTATGTATTTTCGATAATTAGTACAAAAAGATCATTACCTTAAATTTATAATTTCTTGTATAAAGTTATAAATTATTGCAGCATTTTCATCAAGATAAGTAATGGTCTGTATATCGGTGTTGGTGTTTACTATATCTCCATTGCGGAAAGCTACAAAATTATTATTTTTTTTAATTTGGTCTATCAATATATTGTTTTGTTTAATTATTATCTTATCTGATGTTACAATATATTTTTTTAGAAGGAGCGGTGTGATTATTAGACTATTTTTTATAAAATTTATATTATATATTTTATTATTCAGAATCAAAAAATATAAATGAATGTTTATGATTTCGAAAATTAATTATCAGAATATAAAATTATTAGAACTGATAAATGTAAAGTTTGAAGAAGTTTTCATACTTTTTGTTTCAATAATTTAGATAATATTTTTATTAGAATGCTTATACTATCTAATTTTAGTTTCTTCATTTATTCGAAGCCTTTCTCTTAATAATAAAAATATTACTTTATTGCTATTCTAATTTTTGAAATTTGATTGAGTGAACATTCTAATTTCCTTCTAGTTTTATTTATTTTCGTTAGTTAAATCATCCAAGATATCAATATTTCAAATAAGAGAATAATTTTAATATGATTTAATATATTAAAATTATAGAACTTTAATAAAAAAAAATGATAATAATAGAATCTCCTTCCAAAAATTTCTCTACACAAATTGTTTTTATAAAAACAGCTTACCATATATTACTATTCCTGTATAAAATAGTAAAGTTATACTAAATCCTAGAAGAGACAAAGTATCTGTTTTCGTTCGGTTTTCGTTTAGCGGACTCATATCTGAATCATCGCCTAATTTTAGTTCATCACCTGTGAGCAAATAAAAAGTTATGAATAGTAAAATAAATACAAATGTACACGTGTATATTTCGGAACGATTCATATTGTGAAGTGATAAAGTTGAATTTTCAAAGTTTTTTACAATTAAATTAGAATTTTATAATAAATTCATAAAAGTATTCCATACAAATTACTATTAATGTACGATTATATTAGCTTTAATAATATGCAGTTATATTAATTGTAGTAAGTTTAATAAGTTCTTCATATTGATTAATATAAAGTACCTTTTACTATCTCATTTAAAACTATTGTTTATTTATTTGTATATTTAAAATTAATCGTTAAATAAACATTTTTTATATTCAAACTTCTAATAAAATTGAAATAAACATTAGCATATTCCCTTTTTAATAATTTATTGCATCATTGTATAATAAATTTTAAATAAAAAATTTAATATTATAAATTATCATGGACTGGCATTTGAAATAAAAGTTTCAATTGCTTAATAGACCTTAACTAAAAAATATTGTAAAAATTCGTAAAACTAAAAAAATATATCTTATTTAAATCTATTAACTAATTCACGAATATAAAAATTTATTTATTTTATAGTCACCTTTCTTTATTTCTGCCATACTGAAGAAGGATTAATCCATTCGTTGAAAAAAAAACCTCTTGCAAATATTCGATATACCAAAATCAAATGTCACTATCACTCTTTTAAAAAACGCCAAGTCTATATAGATTATTATTGAACGGTACTAAACAATCTCACTACTTGCTAAACGTTGAATGATTCGTCAAATCGAATAAAAAAAACCGAGTGTTATGTTCATGTAGCTACGGACTTTTGATGACACAAGTGCAAAAGTTCCACGCAATATGTACACTAGAACACGCTACTGATTGGTTAATGTCGCTGTGTCGTGTACATATCCAAACGACACCTATAAACTCAATGCTCGAACACGCTAGCTATCTAGGAACGAGGGATTGCAGCGTTATCGCAAACGCTTGTGGTTTAAAGATCATTTCTGCGTGAAATGAATGAATAAGCGCAGGAAGAATTGTAAACATTCAGGTATGAGTGCATATATGAGTTTGGATACTCTTGAATTTAAAATTAAGGTTGTTAGTAGTAAGCAGCGTATCACCAATATTAATTAAACTTTTGAGAGTCGATTTTGCATACGTATACATACCGCAAAACAGACGTACGTATAAATGTTGTGTAAGGGAAATTAAATAAAGAAGTGTGATTCATTGAACGTTCAAACAGCTTTAGAACTAATTGTATTATAAAACATGAAAGAAGTTTATATTATAGGTAAATACAATATGAAGTGATGAATTCCAATTTTAATCAACTTGATATTTTTTCAATTGAAAACTATTCGAGTTTTTTTTCAAGAGCTTTTACTTTTGGGGAAATCGTTGGCATTCAATTAATTATATTCTATTATATGTAAAATCTTAAAAATATAGATTCTTTTTTCTAATCCATGACTTGAATATTTTAATTCTAAAATGTGTATCACAAAAACAAAGTAACACTAAAATTGAGCATCAAATTTCCGAAGGAGAACTATATATGAGGAATTCCACAAAAAATCTCCTTAGCGGTTTCAAAAACTTAAAGAAAAAAATTTTGAGGTACACCTTTGTGAGCTTTTTTTCTTGTTCTATGGATCATTTATTAGACGAAAAAAATATTCTACATACGATTTTAAGAAATTTTTTTTATTATCAAAACTGTAAAAGTGCATTTTTTTTGTTATTTCGCGCTTATCGACGCGAAAAAAGCATTAGTATTAAATAGGAGCTTCAAAATGTGCTAATACACGTTAAAATATATTATCAATAATAAAAAAATATTAATCACATACTCTTACTTTATCAATTTTCAGACAAAAAATTGACGTTATATCACTGAGTAAATATAATTACTCGTTAATTAAATAAGGTAAAAAATGAATAGTAACGAAAAAACTGTGCACGCGATTCCAGAAAACTTATTTTTTTATTGACAAATTAAATTTTAAAACAAAATTGCAATAGCGCGTTTTTTCGTGATTGTCGAAGCGACCGATTTTGTAAAACATTTTATATTCTAAAACATACACTTTTCAAAATTTCTTATTATTTATGGTTACTTAATTGAAACAAAATAATTTTATTTTTAAATTATTTAAGCTTTTTTTCATTTGTAGACTAGCCTAGATTAAGTATGTTAAAAGATATCTTAGACTTACAGCTGGTTAAGGAAGTTAGTGCGATACAATTGGATTCAAAATTAAATTTTATTTTCATTAACTATTTTATTCAATGTAAGGTCACTAAAAGCTTGCAATTACTAGTGCATTGTTTAACGAGCGAGGTGTAGTTGCCAATAGCGCACGCGGGCACGAGGTTACATACGAGCGTAGCAAGAAAAATCTGACATAAAATCTGTCAAGAAGTATAAGATTCGTTTGGAGTATATATAAAAACATCAGCTATTAATAATATATCAAGCACCTGGTTAGCTTCTTATGTAAAAGTATTCTCTCTAAAACTCTATGAGTGAAATTTCACTTTTTTAGGGTTAAAAAATTCACTTCAAAAATGAATGATGAAAACTCACTCTAATTCGAATGAATTTTCTCTAATAAGAGTTTTTGCATGTAAAAAGGAATATACGTTGATGTTCTTTTTCCTTAAGTTAGTATACATATTTATTAAAGGAACAGCAAGGTACAGTGAGGGATATCGAGGAACAGCGAGGCACGCTGAGATACACAGTGTCTCCTTATACCTCCCTATTCCTCGCTATCCTTCCTAAAATTTTTTACGTGTAAGAAGCCTTAGAGTAATATCTGAAGTTAAGATTTTGCTATGAACGTTAGAAGTTCTCTTTTCATTATTATATCCTGGCTCTTGCGTTTGACATGCTACAGGATTGTGGCGGGCTCTATGCCTTTAATCTCTAACTTTCTGCTCTCAAGTTTCTGGCCTCTCGTTTCGATAATTCTGTAGCCGGGTGATAACACATGGCTAAACCCAACTTAATGTCTTTAAAAAGAAGAAGTTTTGATAATTCACATTCTGTATATATATTTATCCATACTATGAATTGCAAGCAATAATACTTTCAATAATAGAGACGTAAATTTATCTCTAAACAATAATAATGAGCCTCCATCTAGAAGAAAAGTGAGAGAACGGTTTCCCCAACACTGTTTCATAGACTATCAACTGTATAGCAATTTGTATAGCTAGACTGCTTTCTGCTTCCGAAGTTTCTGAAATAATATCTTAAAAAGTCTAAATAGTAAAATAAATTATTAATTTAATATTTGAAAGTAATGCCTCTTTCAAAAATATAAAGAAAACATAAATGTTTACCAATTACTATCGTTGAAACCTTATAAATCTTTCTGTGATAAATATTATGTTTTCATATAAAAGAAATCAATCTGCAGAAGTAAATCCTTTGATGTTGTTTGGCTGCCAAAGTCACAGGGTTTTCGTCATTAACACTCTAAAACATCCACTGTTGGGTGACATTGTGTAGATCGACGTCGTATCCCATTGCGCAAACTTCGAATTGCGCGAATGAGGGCAGCCAGGCTCGTGATGGCATTTTTCATTAAGCTCGATGGCGACCGTCGGAAGCTGCAATTATATTGAAAATAGCTGTCGCCTGAGACTGTCTAATGGAAAAAGGAAATTATTTTTGCTAATCTTGTTAATATTCCACGTTTTTAAGAAGGCTAAATTATCCGTTTTTTATAGAATGGAAATAAGAAAAGTTATTTTATACTATTATTAATAGCATAAGAAACAGCACGACGTTTACTTACTACAAAGGAGTTACATAAAGACGTAAATAATTATTAATTTTTATTTGAAGAATTAAAAGAATTTATTATAGAATATAGACATTTACACAACTATATATATCAAGCGTTGCAGGCAAATAATAATAATTTTTATTTGTGAATAAAAGATAGTTTTATAAAAAGATGTTTACTGAAAAAAGCAAGAATCTCTTTTTTAACAAATGAACCTCTCGGAATTAAAAATTTTTAATATTTGAATGCACTTTTATACGAAATCTGAAACAATTCAATTACAAAATTTGAAAAACTTAAACTAGTCCATTGTCATGTTAAGGTTGAAAAAACTTCGAATTTGGATGAATGCTTTTTGATGAAATTGATAATTTACATTTTGTTATTGAATCAATGTTTATTAAATATCACCTTATTCCTTTACTTCGATTATATACAAAGATATAAGAAATTTCATAACTAATGAGTTTTGTATTCAATCCAGGCAACTGATTAAATTTCAAAATGTTTGAGGTTAAAATATCAGCAATTTTTTGGTCACTTATCTTTCGAAAATCTCTCCGTGTTTTTTATCAAGACTGTCATGAGCGATTTCGGAAACTCGCGCTACTTCTGAGGATACTACTTGTAGAAACGCGATTGATCCAGCACGGCATTGAAAACTCTCTTTGAACGCCCCACCTCTAGCACTTTCTTCGGGGGCACCCGCAGAGCAGGAGGTTTTCTTTTTTCAACTCTATTCAGTCTCAGGCGCACGATTACCAAGTGCAGATGGTTCCTGCAATTACAACTGGTCGCGCAGGCTTCGTTATTTTGAATTAGTCTTGACGATTAATTTTATCCAAATTTTTATAAGGTCAAGATGAAACATGAAAAGAATTCTTACTAACGTCGCGAGGATCCCGAATGAATGAGCCTTCAAGAGTGGCTACTGTCGTACTGTCGTAAAAAAATGTTAAGTAGATAAGAACCGTGCATACCGAGCGCAGTAGAAAAAGGGCGAGCTCTGTTAGCCCATTTCCTAGTAGTATAGTTCTCTGCTTGGTCGCACCGAATGAAATCCGGTCCGCTGTCTTATAGTCGCATTAATTTTATTTGCTCTTTTACATTATAAATTTATTCGGACCATCATTTAAGTGTATGAGAGCAGAAAAAAATAAAGCAAGGTGATTTAAATCCTGTGCGACAGTTGACTGAGTGCTAGAGCGACCGTGATCAATATTTGTCTTAATACAATTTAAACTTGAAAAACTTGAATAGTTATAAAATATCATCAGTGATTCTCTGGCGAAACAAATTTTGATTTCATTTTAAGTTAAAGATTCCCTGCTCGAATCTAATTCTATTTACTAAGTATTTAATCCCTACTTAACTGAGGTATAGATTAAAAACAAGATTAAGCCTTTGTATAAGAACCTGCCATTCAGTAAATCTTTACAAACTATAAGAAAAAGCGTTCCATCTGTCTCCAAGGATAACGAAGTAAAACAACCTTGTTTTTAGTCTATGTCTCAGTTAAGTAGGTATTAAATGCTTAGGAAAAAATCAGATTCTACTATAGGGTAATTTCGTTTTATTCAAATAATAAATTTTATATAATATTTTAAAAGAACTATTTTAATGAATTCATATTTAAATAATGAAAATATTTTAGGTATCAGGAAAAACCCATATTTCCCTTAGTTCACATTTTCGTAATATTTTAACAAATTTTGTTTACTTGACTATAACTTAATTATTCATATTATTCATAATAATAATAAATTATAATCAATTTTTATAGATAGAACTAAAATTTAATTGCAAAAATTAATTTTTTATTATTTAAATTCTTCTTCTAGAGACTAAATATACAAATATCATAACAAATTATTGAAAATTTAATTCATAAATTTAAATGATTTGGCACTTAGCTTTTAAGTTGTTACTTATAACCCGCTCAATCTTGGCAAATACAAATATGCGCCCGGAAATTGTCATGCCTGACCTAAACCGAAATATGCACTTTGACGTGACGATCAGAACGTCCGAATTTGATCTCTCGGGCAATTTACAATTTCCTGGCATCGACGTTTCTCTTCGTGCAATCTTCCAGCTATTTGCCAGAAAAACATTCTCCGACAGATTTGAAGTTGAGATCAAATTCTGCAAACGTTGTAACTTTTGCGAACAAAAATGTTGAGGGCTGTGCATCTTTCTCTATCTTATCTTACTTTAATTTTTCTAGAATAAATTTGTTTTCATTGCTGCAACTATAGTAATTTCCGACTAGTAATACATTAATACAAAAATGATTGATTTCAATATGTCACGAATAAATTGTCTCTTTTTAATCAGAATTTTTACTACGAAATTTATTCAATAGGTACTTAAAGGTTGGTTATTTTTGTTTTCCTTTTAACGAATAGGAAAGATTTTTCATACAAATTATTAATTACGTATCTTACTAAATCCAACACATTAATCAATTAATGTAAATATCATTATTAATAAATTAAAAGAATAAAATTTTCAAAATTTTGCTTTTTTTCAAATTTTTACAGTATTTTATGGAAATTGGTGGAAATACACTTTTTGTCATTTTAGCCATGAAAATTCGTCCATAAAAAATCTAATTAAAATTTATGATAACGTATTTTTGTACAAACAGTTCAAAACTTTATGAGAAAAATTATACTTTTCCAAAAGTGAATTTTCAGAGTGCATAAGTACTATTAAAAAATCAGCTTTTATTTTGACAATAATCCCTGACTATGGGAGTAATAAAACTGACCATCAGTCGACGTGTCACCACGACGAACAAAAGTAAAGCTTAAACCAGTACAAAACGTGCCGAGAATCTAAGATTAAAAAATTTTATTTCTTCATTTGTCGTACAATACTAAAAATTGCTAAAGTTCTTTTAATTATTGTCTAGAAAAGGGTATAAGCAGACTTTTATCTGACAAATATTACTATCAAAGATCAGTATGTAACTGACCCCGTGAGCTTGATTTTTAAAATAATTAAAATCGATTCTCTACTATATTTCTAATTTAATGATCTCTCAGTGCGTATTCATTATTAAGTTTAAGGTTGAATTAACTCAAAGATTAGTATATAAGCAGTTAACGATCGATAACTGAACAGAAGATTAGACTGATAATGCGGAGCGCGCGTGAAAAGCAAAGAGAATGGAGGGAAGAGTGCAGCAGTACTCAGCAGGCAGAACGTCGTCGGTACTAAAATTTACGAGGCTGCATGGTACTTCAGACAGCAAAGTGCCTACAGGACCAATATACGCCTCATTTGGAACGAAAGAAAGAACGGTTATCGATGGCGTCGGCTAAATTGCCTTTAGGTACCTCGTGAGATCGCGAGCTGAGAAGGAAGACTGACATAACAGGAAAGTTAAAAGTGGACGGTTAGTAGTTGAGAAATCGAGGAATCAAAGCAAATTCGAGATCGTGTTAAATCCAGATATTTTGCTTTCGGTGTTTAGTTTATTTTATTATCGGTATATATACCATAAATTGACTATTCATATATGATAAACTATAATTTTGTTTACAATATATCCTTGGCTACACTCACAGTATTATCATTATTATTAAAGTTTATAGAATTTTTTAGAGTAATCTTTTCAGTAGTTTCTTCATTTTCATTAAATTATTCCGCATTAGAATGAAAAGAATTTCTTCGATTTATACAGACTTTTCAAATCATATTATCTGAAGTAATTATAATATATTTAAAAGTATTCACAAAGGTGTGTTTGTGAAGTTTTTCCAATAAAAGCTAACAATTTTTTTACGTCCACACGTCGAAACGCAAAATACGTTCGCTACGACTGTTCGCCACATAATTTACTCCCGGAGACTTTTACGACATACGTTGCGCACAAGAATTTTGAGGGCGCATGGGGATGAAAAATGCCGCGCCAATCTATCGACAATTTTAATCCCCTGATAATTTTAAATTGATTTTTATATTTTTAAACAATATTTTGCCTTTATAAAGTTTTTTTTACGAACTATATTTGTAGGGTGTTTGATGTTTAGCGGAAATTCGAAAAAACTTTAACTGATATAGATCTCTCACACAGACGTTTATCAACTTTTTTATCGTTTAATTCTACCGGAATTGTTGTTAATTTATTTATTAATCTCCAGAAATAAAAATGTTTATTCGTATAGGTGAAAAATAAAGGTGCAATAATCTAGTTGAATATTAAAAATTCCTACAATCAATTTACAAAATGCCAACAACAGCGAAAATAACTCGCTATCATCTACTCATTAGAAGTCCTTAAAAGTTTAATCTCTTCCTGAATTACACCTTTACGATTATCAATTTTCCGAGCCACCTAGTCAAGTGCTCTCGAGGCTCGGCAGATAACGTCGACAAGCTTTTTGGCAGACTTTGAATGACCTGATCGATTTAATTGACGTTCCTTGGATTATCCAACTTGCGCGCATGAATCGCTCGAAATAGCGTCGTTAAAAAGCCATTCGATTTATATTTATTGCGGGCAGCCGCTTTTAAACATTTTTCGCGGCAGGAGTTTATGCTGGGAACAGCGCGCGGCTGGAGCGTTACCTGCGCCGCACACCCTTTATCGATTAGTCTGACCCGAATAAGAGCGTTACTACTGTGCTTTTGCCGCGATTAAGGAACTATTGTATGCATGAATTGTTTCGCATTTGCATTCCGTCAAAGCAAACGTTCCCAATATTAGGGTATTTATGAATGCAATTATTAATGAGAAAATAATAATGAGACTATAATGCACGATCTGCGCTCAAAATAAATTAACATCTTGATTCGTTGGAAATTGATAAAATTACTAATCTAAAATAATGATTCTTGTTAATGTATTCTTCTATATGATTTTATAGCAATATGTTCTCTTTAATTTTGTATGTAAAAATCATTATCAGCATCGATTTAGTGAATAAGTTAAAATAAAATTTGAAGATTATAACTTTTTACAAATACTTTATAAAGTATCTTGTGTTGTAATATTAAATACCCAAGTAATTTTAGTGAAACAGCATCAATCGAGAAAGCAGCTTACCTTATGCAGTAATGCTTTGCAAATTTAATTAGCACTTGCTTCTCCTGTAAGGTCTCAAGTGTATAAATATTTTAATTTACGAGAAATCTTTTGAAAGACCCAGGGCTTTCACTACATATTCTATGATCTTTCACTGTGTGAACGGTGCAAAGTATGCAAAGGAAAAAAACACGAGAAGTATTTTACCAAGTTTTTATTATATTATGAAAATGATTACATGTATTATTATTAATTGAATTTTATTTTAAACTTTAAAAATTTATATTAATAGTTGGCAGTTTCTTCATTTAAAAATATGTAGATATAAATATTCTAATTAAGTAGTTTTTTAATAAATAGTATATATATGAAAAAATAGTCGTAATAACATAGTATATTGTTTATTTTCTTATATTTCTGTACTATGTAATTGACAGCTAATTCTATATTATTATTAAATACCTTTATTCATTAGATAAATAAATTTTTAATATCAAGTTATTATGAAATTATGATTCTACGTGGAAGCAAATATTGGCATAAATAAGCTGGATTAGTAGGTGATCCTATCCTTTCATAAAATAATAGTTTAAATATATTTGTTTAAATAATAGTATTATGATTTAACAATTCAAATAGTACATTTAATTGTAAAAAAAATTAAATTAAGTTATCTTACAAGTATATTCAACATAAGAGAATAAGAAGTCTTTTATAATTTTTAAATTACTTTGCGATTGAACTTATGTAAACAGAAAATAATACATTTTACATTAAGAAAAAATTGCATTATAATAATTTTTTAACTTGACTATATACGTGAGCACTATTAAAACATGTGAAAAGTTTTGAGCTTCTTTATTACTAATCATTAAGCTTACTTGAAAATTCCTCTTAAAAGTCTACGTAACTTTTCTCGATAGTTTACTAGTTCGTATCCAATTCGACTGAAGTTAAACAATCTGCTAGCAAACTACTTAATTCTTTGAAATTAGAAACAACAAACCCTTTTAAATACTTTATAATATTTTCCTGAAATTTTGAAAAAATTCTAATTAAATCTAGCAATTTAGAAAATCAAGTTTAAAGTCGTGAAATTTTTTTAACGTTTCACTAATTAGTTTTTTGTGAACGTGACCGGTCAATGACATTTGACCTGAATTGATGCCATACAATTTTTAACGACATTGAAGCCGAATAATTGCATATAAATTCTGTTTCATTGCTTCAAATTTCAGTTTTCACTGAAGCAATATTGATCGGTTTTTAATGTAAATTTTCATTAACGATCCATTAACCAACTTTTCATATTTTAAAACGATACAAAATTTTTAAAAAATTCTAGATAACAATTGTTTTAAAGTAATAACAATTAAAATATTATTTTAATTAAAAGATTAAATTATTGTTAGCATTCAAAGTTTAAAAGCTCTACATAATTACACTTAAATTTAAGTGAAACAAGTTTTCACAAATTAAATGAAAACTTATTTCTAAATATAAATTGTGTTTACAAAAGAAAAGAAAACTGAGAATAACAATCATCAGCTTAGAGTTCAAGTCATCGAAATTTTCAGGCTCAATGGAAGAGAAAAAAGAGCTTCCTGGTATATGTAAGTTGGCATTCGCCAGCAGCCGATCGATTTACCACCTACAAATCTATTCCTTAGGGGCCTCGCGTAGGGCTTTCATAGATTAAAGCTGTTTCCAAGTAAAGTGCTTTCCGTGACCATTGCACCGTCTCGTCATGAAGCCTCTTCTCGCCTCGTTCGCGCTCTTTCTCGCTGTTGCTCGAAGCACAAAGTACGATCAGTAGATAGTCTCGCGGCTACTCCACCCGAAAATCGGCGAAAACTTCTAATTTTACCGGGAAGTATACGCTTATTGCGAAACTTTTGCTACGAGCGCGGCGTCTTCCTTTTATAGGAAAGCTGAAGATGAAAAGGATCGACCCGATTGGAAATGTTTGATGAAACCGGATAAACTTATAAGACAAATGGTGCAGAAACCACGTAAAATCTGATACTTGTATAAAATATTATCACCATTTTACGGGGTCTTTGTAGTCGGGGAGGTTTAATTAACTGAGCTTTGTAAAATAAATATTTTCATAAATCTTATATAAAAAACTTAAGATTCTAAAAATATTTTTTTCGACTATGAGTTAATATTTAGATAGAGAGAGTGTCTGAGATTTTTAAAATATTTTGGCTACGAATCTCGCTTTACTCGGGCGACAGATGACACTCTAGAGAGGAATTCCTGCTTAGTGCACGGCTAACGAATTCTATTTTATCCAACTGAGTGTGCAAAACTCGACTTAACGAGCTAGTGTAGAGAAGCAATGAAGATTCTCAACGAGTGAGAAGTTTGTTGCTAGAGCGAAGCCAGAAACTCTTTGCCTGGATATTGGGGTGAAGGCAAAGAGGAAAAGTACAAAATGCTTTGCACACTTTTGCTCAGCACCCGCGAAATGTGTAGTCTGCAGAAAGAAAATGTACGAAACCTATAATGTTTCGCATTCAGTTTTAATAATATTATTTTTAGTTTAATTCAGAAACTTAAAATAATGAAAAAATATTTTACTTTACAATATTTTATAAATTTTAACTCACTTTTATTTCTTTTGCATAAAAGTACTGTTTACTATTTAGATTTAGTAAAATTTATATCCATAATGATAAAGCTCTTTTATACAGTAAAAAAAACAGGCGAAAAAATGCATCAACCCATTTAAGACATATCTCGCCATAATTTTAAGCTTTTGACGGTAACGGTAAATTCAGAGCTGCTTCGTCGAGACGGGGAAGGATTTGCGGGTCACTTATCTTTTTCCGAAAATCCGACTTATCAGGATCCACTCTAGCTCCCAACACGAGCTCTGCGCGAAAGGTGGGAGATATAGAGGAGTGCGCGAGCCTTCCGACTACGGCAACCCTGGATTGCCGGTAAAGCTTTTTCTCCTTTCTGCGCTTGAGCGCGCCAGACGTCTTGGATTGCTTTATGTTACTGGCTTAATGCTAGACGTACACGCGAATGCCAATGCACGACTGTAGCTGAAAATTTGTTTTCACTTGTTTACTTTAATCTTGTGATTTTATTTTGTGATTTCTGATTTTTTTAAAATATTTTTTATTTTTGTATATTTTATTTGTTACACTAGCTACGAGATTTCAGTAATTTACGTAATCTTACGCAAATATTTTGAAGGAATGTATATGTAATTATTTTCACATACTTCAAATACTGCAAATGTTTCGTATAACACCTAAAGTATTTGTAATATTAATCCAAAATTTTAGTATGAAGTTTAATAATTAATTCTAATGTTCATATATTTTTCTGCATGTAGTTTTTTCTTCCATTTTCATTAGTGAGCATTTGACAAACTCCCGGTTTATTTTTCACAGGGTAAGAATTATTAAGAAGATGAGCATATTTGAATTAGAGTAATAGTAAGTTTATGAAAAGAACTATAACATGTTTTTAATTATATATTTAATAATTGTAATACAAGTAATACTTGGGAAACATTGTGTAAAAAATTCTATAATTCTATGAAATTCTATAACTCTTTTGGTCAGATCAATTTAAAACAAGATGTCAATACTATGTATCTGAAAAATATAAATTTAACATTTTATATCGTAAATTTTAAGTGATATATCAAAAAATTTTCTCTATGTGCCATTGTGCACACGTTTTTGTATCGTGATTCCAGTGAACAATGTAGCTTTCATTTGTCATAAATCAAGAAAACTTGCTAAAACTGGGACGTTAATCGGTACAGCAAAAATAGTGCAACTTCGCTATTAAGAGAAATGTTGCGTTTGTATTACTTGAAGGACCGAAACTACTGTTGTAAATTTCATTGCTCTAAAGTAAAAACGTTCTTTTTACTAAAATCTAATTTCAGCGCAGAAAGTTATATTAAAGCATATTTTTATTTGTCGTAGCAAAAGTAAGTTTTTAAGATACTCGATCTTGTCTGCAGGCGCCTTACATTTTTCATCGCCGCAGATATAGCAACACGCGAAATGCATTCTTCTGCTCATCAATTTTTCATATTCTTAATACAGTCTTTAAAGAAAATTGTTGAGCTGTAAAAAAAGTTTTGAAATATTAAAATGCGAAACTTTTAACAAGAAGCGATGAAGTCGCAACCAGAGTGCATAATAACGCAAGCACGGCCAGAGCGAGGCATTAACATAATAAGCTCAAGTGCTGGGTAAATAAAAAAATAAGCAGCAGACGGAAAATCCCTCCAGGCGCCTTTATTGCTCTCTAGAATCATAACAAGTCCATCAGCCTCGTACCGCGGCACGCATGACGACGAGCATAGAAACGTCGACGAGCAGCGTAAGTGCAGTAACAGTGTCTTACTTTTCCTCTCTCTCTCTTTTCTCTTTCTTTTTCTATTTACCTATCCCTGGCTCTTTCTCCAACTCTTCCGCTCCTTACGTCTAAAAAAAAGGTTACGGTACGCGAGAGTCTCTTTAACGAGCGCCGTGATGCGGAAATAGAGATGCCGGCCTTTACGCGCGACCTCGGCATTATATAGTGGGCATGATTATTCGAAATTCTATTGAAGCGAGATTGCGCCCGAGTACTCAAGTATTTTACTATTCCACGCGTGCTCCAACTGCGTGTATATGTACATATATAAGTATAAATGTGTGTGTGTGTGAGTTGGAAAACTCTGTCGTTAGTTTGGAACAGTTTGGGAGGTTTTTTGCGATTTCTCACTATCGTAAATGAAGGAGAGAGGGGGAGACAGAATCAAACAAAGAAAAAGTTAGTTTTGACCTACATTGAACGAAATTTCGGTCTGTTGGAATAATATTTTCAAATTGAATAGTAGTAGCGCATTAATTTTAAAAAATTACATTTTCGTTCTTATTATTTTATAGCAATCCACAAGAAAATATAGATTACTTCATTTCGATAACTAGCTAAATTCATCAGTTCATCGTCATCTACGTGCAGTGAATGTATAAACTATTTCTATCTCATATTGTAAACCATCATATACCTTAGATTTAAATAATATCTGCAAAAGATATTTGAATACTAACTTTGTTCAAGATAGATTAATGAAGAATTTACTCTGAATATTGAAAAAAAATTAAATCAACCATAGTTATTGCTTTTTAATAGTTTGCAATAAAACAATTAACTGGAGCTAGTATTGTAAAAAAAGTAAATTAACTCCTGAGGCAGGATTAGATAATTAAGTAATGGCTAGTGCAGTGAAATTACTTTACGCCCATAAATTCATACATCCAATCGACTAAATAGCCGCTCAAGTTAAGAATAAAAGATGACTCGAGGAAAAAACGAAAAAATATCGAGTGTATACGGACTAGAGGGAATAGCATAAACTCAAGCAAAGCTAGAAAAGTCTTTTAATTTTACAAAGGATCTAATCTAGTTAAGTGAACATAAAAATAAAAATAATTCTCTCCCTTTATATTAAAATACAAATATTCTTTGTTATGTATAACGATAAAGAGATCGGAGCTGTAATTTATAATACCAATAGGTATTATTCTCATACAATATCTTTTCTCGGTTTTATTTTATCAGAAGAACAAATTTATTTATAACATTTTGATACGACTGTTGCTAAATCAACCATTATTTATATATTATTTTTTGAATTATAAGTAATAATGGATCTAGATCAAAATAAATAAAAACAAATTAAATATATAATTTATAGATGTAGGAAAAATATATTTATAAATTAAGTTCACGTAAACAACCAGGCTACTTTTTATCATACTCTCTTCAACGAAGCGAATTCGAAAACACATTCGCTAAGCCGCAAGCCCGATTCTCGCTATCGTTTCCTCGGTAGATCACGTAAACAAAAAAACAAACGATAAAATCCATCCAAGAATCGCGATGCGATCAGACAGAAACTGAAACTGAGCTCGGCAAAATATCCCGAAAGTTGGATTTCCCCCGGAAATCGCATTAGCTCGAGCTCTTTCACGAATGGCATTGCAAAATTTCAAGCATACGAACGGCGCACGCCCTCGGAAAATCCTCTTTAAAATCTAGCGAGGTCGCCGATAATACCAAACATAGCCGCACTGCTCCACCCCCGTAGCTAGTGCCTACTACAGGCCAGCGTAGACGTGAAGGAGCGCGCCTAGCAAATTTCGGGAATGGCATAGACACACGCGTATGCAGATACACGTACACGCGGGCGTGGGGATAGAGCGATATTTGGGAGTGTTCCGGAGGACGCTCAAAGGCCATCAAGCAAGAACGACTGGAAGAACGGGCCGCTGATGCACAAAATGGGTTGTCGACCGGAGGGGGATGTACGTATGCTTATATGCATGTGTGTGCGCGAGAGCGGCTCGGCGAACCGGAAGAACTGGGCTAGCGGACTATGTCGCAGGGAGCAGTGTGTCACTCGGGCATGTACAAGGATAGCGGGATAGAGAGGAGCGGGAATTAGGTATCTAAAGCTGTTTAGTGTATGAATTAAGAACGTTTTTGGAGTTATTACTTTGATCGTTGGACAAGCTGAAACGTACCTTAATATGTGCTTTCTTAGTCTAACGAAGCTTTATATTTTATTAGTGTACACTTTGACTCATGAATTTTTTATTTTAGTCAAGTAATAGGCATCTTAATAACTTAATTTTGAACCTAATTTTTATTATATTAATTTTATTTTCAGTAGAAATTATTTTGAAATCACTATTATTATTTTAAAAATAAATGAATTGCAGAAAACGTTATTATATACGCTAATAGTTATTATTTTGTAGTCTACTCATAAGTACATTTATCTATATATTTTAAAATTTTAAATAATTTTTATCGACTATATTAACCCTTAACTTTTCTAATAATATGAACTCTACATACTACATTCTGAATTAACTTTATCCAAAATTGGCAAAGTTAATTCTCCTTCCAGAAATTATGAATGCACAACTTTTCTCTTCCATTTTAGCAGAAATTCTTGATAAATTAATTATTTTTAATGAATAATAGAAATTTATATTCTGTATTATCATCCGCTAATCTGATAAAATAAGTAAGTATTTTATGGAATTTCATATTGTTTATTTTTGCAGTTGTGAATATTCATTCATAACAATTCTGCAGTGTAGTTTTGTGAAATTAGATAAATCATGGATTAACTTGCTAAATGACAATTTTTATAAATTATAGAATAGTAATAATACGTTACAAAAGATTTAACTTCTTGTCAAAGTAAATGTCTATTTCTAAGAATACAGTATACATTACGATCACAATCATTGATTCAAACGGAGAAGTGGAGAGCTTGTGCCAATATTATTTTATCAAGCAATTCAAGCATTATAGAAGAGGTAGAACTTTAGTTAGCTCTGTAGTAGAATTCAATTTAATCAAATACAGTTTCTTGGCATCAAAGTATTCGAAGTTAACCAGATTTTACTATCTTATAACATTTACAGCTCCATTTACAATTATGGAAGCTATTTTTAAAAATATTTTATAATTTGCTTTCTCTTACAAGTCAACGCATTGTTACATAACTGATAATATTTTTTTTTAATTTTCTGTTACCAGTGAGATTTTATCATTTAAGTAGTATATTTTATCTAATTTTTCAGAATTATAAAATTTTATCTAAATATTGCAAATCATATTTTTTAGTTCCTATGAAAACGCCTATTACTATTTTAATACTATAAACAACATTCACACAAACAGCTTCTTTAGAACTGTAGTAATCTTCAATTTGAATTGCAGCAGATTTAGAGCTACAATCGTGAAACTAAAACATATTTGTGTGAAATTTATGTAAGATATTAAAGCTGAAATTTCTCATTCTATATATCAACGAGAAAAAATACTACAGAAAATAGTTATTATTAATAAGTGAGTATTCACAAATCTTCAATAAAAAAAGTTATGTATTTTCATTTTAATATTATTAGAGTTATTTCGTATATTAGTACAGAATTTCTACAAAATTTCTAATAACATGATAAACATTTTATAAAGCTTTTTAATAAAATTCATATTATGAAGAGTTAAAAAGGTGTAAAAAGTTATAGTGTAGCAAAAGTATAATTTAATGTTTATAAAAATTGTTACTAAAGGTCTCTGTCAAACTATGTTAAATTACGTGTAATAAAAACATCATTTATAATAGGACAAAAAGTGATCTGTTTATCAATTTAATTCGCAACAAAATTGATTAGTAACAGCATTTTATAATGTTTATTATTTAAAAATAAATACTACCAATGCGATGTTACCAGTTATCAAATTACCAAAAGAAAACCCACTAAAATCCGAAATTGATACTCCATATCACATCAAACTCCGCTCTTCCATTTAGCGACCGAAAAAACGTGCGAAAAAGCTTTATTCGAAAAGCTCGGCTAGGCCACCTAATTTCCGCAGAGCGTCCACATCCATCGCGTCAGCTGATCGTACAGCCGACAAAGAAACAGAAACAATGACCGTCAGCGCGCTCTCAGGCTCTTGTGCAGCGTTGCACCCACACACACACACATGCAGCGAGAGAAAGCGAGCTGACTCGACCCATCCCTCTCTTTTCCTCCCTCTCCATGCATCCCTCGCAGTTCGCACTCGCCCTCTCAGCGCGGCGCGAGCCTCCTCTCGTCCCCGCGTAGGTGGCGCTGCAGTCCGGAGCCCTCTCAGCGGGAAAATCGATACTTATCGTCGTATCCCACGAGCTCGCCGCCTGTGCAGTTCGCGTCTCGTGTGCATGAGGTAAACACCGCTACCGCCGCCTCCTTTCAGCCCCCTGGCTCACCCTCGCGCACTCGCAAATGGCAATTAGCATGGGCCGATAGTTAGCAGACGACGCTAGAACGACGAGGACCTCGAGACATCGTGACAGCCGAGGCTGCCGGCTGATACCAGACAAAAAATCATGGTAGGTTTTTCCAGAGTTCGGCTATCGTCGGCTTTGGAGACCGGAGCAGGAGACCGGGTTCGGATGAGGCTCTGCATGCACACGGCTAACGGTCTGATGGCTCTGCCGAGCGGTCACGTGACCCGCCTCAAATTAAATTTTCTCGGCATTGTTTCTTTTTTTTTTACTTCTGCACTCCGCGCTCTTTCTTTGTTTACTTTTGTCGAGTCTCGGAAAATCTCATTGTTCTGTGCGAATTGTAAAAGTTTATTTTTAAATTTACGTCTGTACACATAATTATCATTAGTGTCTTTTTCTGTGCAGTACGGCTTCGTTAATTACGCCCTCGAGCTACTGGTGGTGAAGACGTTCGACAACGAAACATGGGAGGCTATAAAGTAGGTAACACACGTTGATTTAACGCGCTTCGCATGCAGTGCTCGCATTTTCATTACGCTTAATTGCATTCACGAGATAAACGATTAAAAGGCCAGTGTGCACTGGAGGGTGGGAACTATCGTTTTGGCGAGCACGTGCATTTCTCAACGAGAGTAGCTTGCCCCTGATGCACGTGATGGCATGTCCGTCGCTTTGTCTTATCGGCTCATGCTCCTCAGATGCTCCCGTCACTATTAGTTCAGAAAAATTACTTTATAAAAGATTTGCTTTTTCTTGGGTTTAATAGTTGTAAAATGCTTTAAATTCGATATTTTTTCCGGTTATAAAATAAATTTGATCGTTTATGACTTGAGTTAAAAATAATTTAATAGATATAGGTTTAATTAACATAACTATCTTGATTGGTTGAAAATCAGAAAATGGTAACAATACATCAACACCGAAAGTCCTGTTAGAGTAATCCTAGTCTGCTACTGGGCATGTATATTGTATTTGGAAATCTCTATTGATGTATGTGCATTATTTGCATTGTTATCCTTTGAGTAAATAATTATTAAGTTCGAA
>JAPYZB010002403.1:0-13672 GCA_030522745.1 Eupelmus kiefferi
ATTAATAACATTGAAAGGTAAAAATATAATGAAAAAAACATATATACAAGTATTCTGCAAAAGGGTTTATTCAAATTTTTTCATTTAACTTTTTTCGGTTATTTCAAAAATGGTTATTTTAAATGAATTTTTATATACGTATATAAATATTCAAAAAAATACTCATTTTTACTTTATCAAACAATATTAAAAACCCAAACACACCCGCCGCTCGATCTTTCTCCAAACGTTCAATACCAACAACTTCCACGTATATCAATTCCCCATCCGAAAACTCTATAATACCCTCGCATCGATCCTCGAATTCGCACAGCTCGCAGCCACAGCGATCCCAACTAAATGATCTCGTTCGATACTGTACACAGGTAGACGCTCCGATATTATGCACATTGGAAAGTGAGCTAATGATCGCCGGAGGGCCGTAACTTCTCGAGAGCATCGATTTGCGCAGCCCTCAATGGCCTCCCGACCAGCGCGACGGCGCGGCATTTATTGCGCCTAGGAACGCCGAGTGCTCTTCTTGTATATATACCTCGAGCTCCTTTTTTTCTCGCTGGAGAAAAAAAGTTCGATCGTAAATATTTTTTACCCAAGCTCGTTCGAATGCACGGCTGCAAGTTTCTTTTACGGTTCGCTTGGCGAGATAAAATTATTGTCAATTGGCCGAGCTTATCGAGAGGGTCCAGGTAGGACAGATCTTCAAAGAGTGCAATTGATATTTTTTTAATGAAATGCTCGCGTAATTAGTAGAAGGCCATTAAAGGGTTGTTTCGGAATAATTAGCATTTTGCAATGATAAAATGCTGTTTTATTGAATTCAATAAGTAACGAAGAGCGTTTTATAACTCACTTCTGCACTTTGATGATGATGGAACTTTCGTTCGGACTTTTTTTTTATGTAGACAATTTATAATTAAAAGTCATAGAAAGCTTTACAGGGGAAAGTTTGAAATTTTTAATAAGAGTATTTTTATTTTTCAATTAAGAATAATTTATTAAAAAATATTTTATCGCAGATTAAATATAAAAATAAATCGTTTTTCCATCAACAATATAATTCTACCATTAAAAATTTCTCCGAATAAAAATGATCTGAAAAAATGCATTGCCTCTCGACTCGTTATTTTCATAGATTTTCCTTCTAAAAGTCCAACAATACTTCCACGAAACCGCCATTCCCTTAATTCACTTCCATAACAAACATAATCGCAAAATCACAACACGAATAACAAAAACATAAAAAAAAACTCCAGACGACAAACGCCAAGCTCCGCTACTGTCTCAAAAGAGAAAAGCCTCTCGCAAGCCAGCGCAGAACTGCCTCAAAGCAGAGAGAAAAAAAAACGAAGCTCACCCGCGCATTCGTCCGCTCTCGCGTGCAGCTATATAGCTCGCTCGCGCGCACTGAAAGAATAAAAAGGGCGCTTTGCGAGTCGCGCAGAGCAGTGGAGCTCCGCAGGTCTCGGGAGGGCGAAGGAACGAAAATAAATTCCTATCGGATTGTATCCTCAAAGTTCGAGCCGTGATTGCACTCCGGGAGGGAAGGAAGGAGAGAGAGAGAGAGAGAGAGAGAGAGAGAGAAAGCCGCGCGCACCGAACGAGCTTTCGATCGTGGTAATTTAACGGATAACGCGCGCTGGCAGCTACCCTAAAGCCTGCGCGCTCCCTTCCCGGAGCTGCTTTATTCGCGACTTCGCTGCTCCGGCTCTTTCCGTCTTGCTCCTCGTGGCTCGCGTTTCTAGGTATATATACGAGAGCGAATACAGTCCGGTGCAAAAGTTAATTTTAATTAAAATCAACGTCGAGCGGCCTGATTTGTTGCAGCCCGGGCCTGCGAAATGGACGTCTCTCCGAGTCTGGCTGGGAACGGGGAGCTGCAAATGTAGCTGTCAAATTTCGGATTGTCTATTGTTAAACTGAGATGCAGTGAAATTTTTTTTACATCAAGCGTGAATCCTAAAGATAATCAATAATCAATCTGACGCGTGATGCACACGTATATACAGCGAAGACTATAAAAAATTTATCGCAGTCCAAGTCACTTTGGCTCGCAGATCCGATCGGCCTCGATTTTCGGCCAAGCTTAAGACACACATACACTCCGAGAGCGATAGAACCACACTTGAAATGCGCGCCTCCCCCCCGCGCACAGCGAAAAGCTCTCGATCGAGGTGTTCCCCGTAGGAGCGTGAAACTTTGATTCGGCGCTCGCGATCCGCTTAGTTTTATCCTAAAAGCATTTCGTTTCCCGCTGCGCGCCCGCGCAGCTAGTTGCAGAGCCAAAGGAGCTTTCGACTACTGCACGCGCTCTCTATCTCCTTTGCGCTTCCTTATTTTCCTCTCCCTCACTCTATATGGCTCCTCTCTTTTTACGCCGATCGTTCCGATCTCTCTCCCTCTCTCGCTTTGCCCCGTACTTCCGCTCGATAATACGAGAAGGAGAGAGAGAAAGAGCGGCACGTACGCTACCTACTCGTTTTATATATATATATACGTGTATATATACACACAAGCCAGTCGTCATGGCGACGATAAACAGACGCATGCCGGCAGTCTCGCGCGGCCGTTTTGCTTTTCTCTGTCCGGAGGCAGTACCGCGAGTTTCTCTCTCTCTCTCTTCTGCTTTTTCGTCCTTTAATTTTCCACAGCGCAGAGCTGGAGCTTGAATACAGCAGCTCTCGAGACGACTGGGCGCTTCCTTCCCAAGCTGCCTTATCTCTCCGTGGGAATGTAGGCCAGCGCGCTTAATTGCCGAGTGATTATGTAAAAATGCTTTTAGCCGGCAGGATGCGTGGGTGAGAGGCGCGCGCGCCAGCGCGCTAGGGCAGCTTCTGCTAGATTCGATTTTCGAGATCACGGAACGCTCTGGGGGTGAGTAAGCTTGTTCTATGCTTTGTGTGCTTGCGCTGTGTTGGGATTTGTTTGCCGAGACTGTTTTTCTTGTTGGCTGATTTTGGAGATGCTTCGGGCTGATGGCTGGCTTTGATTGATTTCGGGTCGGGACCGAGTGGTTTGAGGTTACGGGGCTGACAGCGTTTGACTTTGTTGTTAGGTGGAGTGCATTGTTTTGTAATGCTTTATAAGTACCTTGATGTCTGATGTTGAATTTAAATTTTTGGATTCTGAGTGGGATTCGAAATTTATTTTTTAAGAATTTCAAATTCTTTTGCGATCTATATTAGTGTGAGAAAAATTATTAAAATTTCATTTAAAATGAATTTATGTACTTAATAAATTGAATTCTTTTTAATGACCTCCGGCACCTGTTTAATCAAGTACACTAATGAAAAATGTCAGAGTTTGAAAGGCACCTAACGCAGTGACACCCGACCCTACTCTTAAAATCAATCTATTCTCCCGTCGTATTATTAATCGCCTTTTATTAACCTCTCATTGTAAAATACCGATCTGTAAACTAATAACATTTTGTGCATGTTAAATAAATTTCAAGTTGCTACACTTTATATAATTTATATTACAATTTGTTATAAATAAATTACATAATTAGTACATTTATTTAGACTGCAGTATACTCATCACTTTTTTGAATAATCAAAATTATTTTGTTATAATCAAAATTTGATCGAACAAAACAAGATTGGCATTTCCTACACTTACTTTGATTGCACTGTTAATTACACAAAAAAAAAACATTTATAAATGATTAACAGACAGTTAATTCATTAAGGGAGTCCGAAAGTCAGTTAAAAATAATAATAATAATTTTTCACTTTATTCAAGCTTTTTTCGCCGAGGTATTGTAATATAAACGTGAAATTTTATAAAATGATAGATAATTACATAAGGGAGGGAAATTAAATCGTCGTTTGTTGTAATTTAATATTTACCGTTTGTTATAAGCAAAATAGTTAATTTTTCATATGCTAATTTTGGCGCAAAATTTAAATTTTTAATTGAATTTTGGACCCCGTTAATTTAACCAACTAAAGCCGGTCAACATGCTTTAAATTTGTTAAAACATTTTATCCTACTCCAATCACCGTACCTATAATCAGAAGAAATGGCATCGTAATCTTCCTTTGGTTGCGGCGTCTTTCCCTTCTAGTTGTTTGCACCAATCAAAGGTAGATAGATAGATAGATAAGTATTTATTTTGTGTGGACAAAAATAAAAAGTTTTAATAACAATCATGTATAAATTCAGTATAAACGTATAAAACATACAAGTATCACAGTCTATACGTATAACTTGGCTAATGATATTTAGCACGCGTTCGAGGAGTGATATACATATAATTCGCTTAATACAATTAATAAGAAAACGCACAATTTAATAAAAAAAAATCTTACGGGAGCTCGCCTGCGAGCCGTTTGCGCGTAGCTGTTTTAAAGCGGCTGAGCAAGGCAAGATATTTTACTCTTCGCGGTAAAGCATTCCAGAGACGAAGGTAAACAGCGTGCGCGTTGGAAATCCAAGAAAATAGACCGCTTTATGTAACTTTAAATTAATCTAATTTATTTACCCAAGACTATTTACAGTTGAAAAAGAAATTCTTCTTACAATAAGACACTTTGCTCTAGACACACACAACACTTGCATGATGTAACCCCCTCGATTATACGTAATAATTCTGAGATAAATACGAACGCGCCTACACCGCCTGCCAATCTCCCGGCAAACGTCCATCCAGCGCTCAACGCACCGTCACCCAAAGCCAACGAACCATCCTATCAATTCTCCCTGCGAAAAAGCCCATCACTTACATAACACGCGCTCGCGCACGGACAATTCACCCTCTGCACGACGACAAAGCCACGGCGAAAAGAATCGCGCCAGCTCCGAGTCCATTAACTCTTCCTCGCGCTCTTCTCTCTCCCATCTGGCTCTTTCATCTTTCGTCCTTCGCGCTTTTTCCGCGCGCCCGTCGATTTCTTCCAGCTCTGCAAGCTCCACGGGGCCATGTTGTTTTTGCAGCGCGCGCTTATCGGCTTGACCCACGCGGCTCTTTGTCGGATGCGCTTCATTCGCACTTTCCTCGGCGCCTTTCTTTCGCGCCGATACGCGCGCTCTCGTTTTTACGCGCGTTTATTCTTAATCTGCCGGGGATGATCAATGATACGAGGGCCACTGTTTGCGCGCCGGGCCATTCGGTGCGGGCTGCTTTTTCCCGTTAATGCGATTAACCGGCCGCGCAAGCTCGCTTTCTCTCTGTGTACATCGTATGTCTTGCCGTTGCTCCGCTTGGCCTGGAATTGGGAATAAAAAGTATACGCGCGAGCGCAAGGGGAGATTCAAAGGTCGTTTGCGTTGGATTCCGAGTCTTAAAACGACTCATTAAAGCTTAATTGCTTGAGTTTAGAAAAAAAGAGCAGAGGGGCGCGATGGCTCTGGAGCTTTTTTTTAAATTTTCCAACGATTTCGCTTGGAGTATCTTGAAAATTTTAATGGAAAAATGTTCAAGTAATAATGTATATGAGAATTTATTCATATGCGGTTTTTTTAAATGTGTTTGAAATTGAAGAATATTTTATATTTGTAAAAAAATGATGATATGAGATACACGAACGAGTAAAACAATTATTTGCTTTATTGACATGAAAAAAAAAGAAGAAAGAAAGAAAACGTATAAAACTTTCTGAACGTTTCAAAAAGATACAATATTACCATACTTTAGTATAAAAACATTTAAGCTGTACTCTACATGCTAAAGAATAAAGTATTTAAAATTACTTCATGAGAGAAATTGATCATTAAACTTTATTTATAAATTATGAAAAAATTAAATCTTAAAGAGTATAATCTTATTAAAAATAAACACAAAAAACAACTACAAATTAAAACTAATAAAGTTCAAAATTTATTTTTTGATTATTAAAATTATTATTGAAGTTCCGAGTGCCATAGATTAAACATTTGCGGGCAACTCCGCCACCTGCATAGCTGCCATACTGGCTGTAATATCTTGCATATTTTCGCATAATGCGGAATGTAATGAGAGTGATAGGTACTCGCACATGGAAACAACACAAACATGAAGTAATTGGTAGAAGTAATAATATTATAAGCAAGCTAACAAAATATCGATCAACAATTTTAAAATAATTAAAGTCTTGTGAAGGGTCAAAAAAAAATTAAATTTGATATGTCTATTTTTTTATTTAATTTAAATATGGTTTATTTTAGTAAATACGAAATTATACTATAATTTTATGAATAATTATATTCATACATTCAGATAAAGTTAAATAAAAATATTTGCTATTTAGTTGTTGGTTGCATGCACAGTTTTTCTAGTATAAAACAGATCAATTTATATTAATATTTTTTATCAAGCACTTTTATTTACTTTTATTTTATGCAATTATCAAAAATGTTAAAGGTCAATATTAATACGAATTCCTATTATACTAGAATCACAAAAGAACAAACAGCTTTTCTACTTCAAAATTATACGATATTTCATACATCAGTAGTTAAATGTACAAAGGTATAAAAAAATTTATGAATATTAATGTTACGTGTAGAAATTTGTATGCGCATACAGATATTCAATTGTTGAATAACAAAATGTACAACTTTGAATAATCAAGCATAATGATTTAACAATAATTGGTATCAAAACATTTTACAGTCAGATTTAATAAATATGACATAAATATGTATATCAAAATTATTTAAATTAATGCGGCACGCGAGAAAATTTCAGGGAATCAAGATGATTACATTTTACTAAAAGCACATGAGTTCTATTTAATTAAAACTAATGCACGTATAATCACCCACATGTCGCGTAAATCTCTCTAAAAATGTATAAAACATTTGAAACCGTTTATTAAATTATTCTTAGAAAAAAAATTCATTAAGTGACACAGAAAAATTTTATAAAAACCAAAAAAGTATCTCCGTAACTTCAACACGCAGTCATGTAATCAGCGCATTTCTCCAAGCAAAATTTCGCTTCTCAAAACTCGGCACTCAAAGCCGGAGCATCCCAAAAAAAACCTTCCCAGCACGAGGTCCCGCTTCTTCCGGCCTCGTACACCTCGCTTCGCCCTTAAATAATGCGAGAGCAAAAGAAACTTTTTCCACGAAGCCCAAGCTCTGCGAAATGCACCGCAGCTAGCATAAGCTCCTTGCAACTAAAAAACCATGCCCGAGTGAAAGAAACTCGCCGGACTCTTCCGCTCGGCAAATCGAGCTCGCTACATTAAACCCCTTTTCCCCCTCTGGAAAAAGGTCGGAAAAAAAAGGAGGAGAGGCATTTTCTCCTCCGCCTAAATAATAAACGACAGGCCGTCCTCCGGCGTCCTTCGACTCTCGACGCGGCGTACATCTACTTAAATTAAGGCGACACTGCCGGGATCGGAAACTCCGGCGTCTTAAGCTTTTAAGTATCCCGGACTTGGTATATACCGATACCCTCCGACGACCGGGATTAACGCCGCGCGCGGGGCGGAGAGCTTAATTTCTTAGGTCATCTCTACCCCCCCCCCCTCTCCCTTCTTCTGCACATATACACCCCCATACAGCCTCGCTTTACCCTCACTCTGGCCCTAGTCTGTCTATCGTTCTTTCTTATCGCAAGGAGAGAGTTAAATTCGCTTTACTCCGAGTAAATTATTACTATCTCTAAAAATGAGAGAACCACTGCGCGCAGCGTGGCTTTGGAAAAGAACGAACGACTTATCCGCTAGACAGATAACGTGACTTGCAATTCTAAACTCTATCTCTCTGCGGCGCTTGGACTTTGAGCTTTTTTTTTTTTAAGAGTTTGTGGATTAAAAGGGCTTGCTGCACTGATGATTTATTCTGGCTGAGCATCTCTCGGCTCGGCGGCACTTGAAAAATTTTAAGAACAAAAATTCAAAAAGCACGAGTTGAAAATTTCAAAAAAAATTTAAATAATATCCGAGAGACCTCTTTTCGCGGGCAACAAAAAATATTTCCACTGTTTACGAACTTGAGACGACATTGTTTCGCGTGTTTTTCAGTACATTTTCTTTGAAAGCGTATAAATCACGAGAAAGAAATTTTAAGTAACCATTCCAGAGAAAACGAAATAAGCCGTGCAGCTCTCTTTTTTCGAAAAATCCCTCCACAATTTTCTAAAAGCAGCACACGTACCGCCAGCTCTCCAAAAACTTTCAACCTCCCAAAAGAAAATCCCTCGAAAATTACCAGAACCCCCAACCCTCTCCCGCCTTCTATAATAATTTAAAAAAATGCCCATTTACATTCATTTCCAGAAAAAGCATCCCTCGAGCAAAGCACCCCCGGCGCGTTTACTCGCATCAGCGTGAGGCTATAGAGGGAGGAGGTTACACACACAGAGAGAGGGAGAGGAAGTTCGTAAAGCCGGATCGATGTACGGCGACGTCGTCGCGACGGCGCCAGGAGCGCTGGCGGCGTGCGCCCCACCGCCGCCGTCGAGGCTCGTGAACGTCCGGGGGACGTCTAACGCGGCGGCTGGCTACAGGCTACGAGGGCCCGGCTCGTCGGCTTTTAACAAGAGGCCGGCGGGACCGCTGACTACTCTGCTGAACCGGGGCGCGGGCCAGCAGGAGGATGAGAAGGACGAGTGCGCCGAGGAGATGCGGCTGATCATGCTCAAGCAGGTCATCGAGAAGATCCAGGAGAAGAAGAAGATTGGCATGGGGATTAGGAAGCTGGTCGAGCAAGGTGGGTTTTGTGGAGGCTGCTGTGGTTGTGGGTGGATGGAGCGGTGTGAGTTTAGGTTGCTTGGGAAATGGTACAAGGTTTGGATTTATTTTGGTTTTTTGGTAATTAACCCTTTGAGCTTCAGTGTTACGCGTGAGTAACATTTTAAAAATGTATTTACCTCATATTTTTCGTAACAATCGGATAATAATGTGAAACAAATGTTTGGATGCTACAATCGTGACTATAAAGTTACGTTTGCAGTAAATTTATACGATAAAATGTTTTAAAAAATCGAGAAAAAGAAGAAAATTTTAAAACTTTGTTTGCAAAAGTATCTTAATTTTGAAATATTATATATATATAATAGACAAATTTTTTGAAACACCGAAATTGACAAGATGTGTGTTAATGTGTTCGTCAAAAGATTAATTACTAGTTTAAAGTATAGATTGTAAAATCGATTTTGCAACCCATTTTAAAAATAATGTAGGAATGAGAAAATTATTATATTTACGATTTCTTTGTCATGGGTATATGAATTTGTATAGAAATTACTTCCTACTCATTTAGGTTATTCTGTTATTCATAAACATTATCTGTCATCCTCAAACAAAGGATGAAGTTTTCATTAGCTCTTCAAATGGCTCATCGAAAGTTTCAAAACCAATGTAAAATTACGTCTCCACTAATCCAGGCCATATCCTTGAATACAGCTTACCACTGCCACTTCTCTCACTTTACGATCGATATGATTAGAGAAGATTTAGTCGTACATCTATGCTCGTAAGCTCTCGCTGACAAATTAGGACTGAGAGCCTTGCAACGAATATATCCACCGCATTGTACAGACTTTTTAACTTTTTCTTCTCTTTATTATGCGAGTAGTAACAAAATAACTTTTTTTTAAATCGTGTTTATATTGTTTTTGAAAGGTTTGAAGGTGCCTAAATGAATTAGCTAAGTGTCATATTTGAACCTATATGAAAAGAATTCATAAAATTAATATTTAATTAACGTAAAGCATTTTAATGAATTCAGGTAAGTTAATTCCAGGAATCGTTCTAGCAAATTGAAGGATTTTCATATTACTTTCTTCAATAAAAAATACCATAACAATTTATTCCACAGCGCAGAATCTCTATTTTATTGATACTACTCTATTTTGATCTGCGCGTCCCACAAAAAAAAGCCGAGCGAGAAATTTCTGTAACACACGAAAAATGGTTATTTTTATTGTTAAAGCTTGCGCGTCAGCCACGACAAAGAGCGTGCTAGCAAGTCTTATTACCATGTATTCCGTAGCGCGTCTCTCAGTATTATCGAAGCGCGCAGAAAGTTTTATAGCAACGCTTTTTATTTGAGCAGGCAAGTTTCTCGCTCTCTCTCTCTCTCTCTCTCCCTTCCCTTTCGTACATTCTTCGAGAAGTGAGCATCGCAATGGTTTGGTGGGCAGCGACGTAGGAATTTATTCGCAATGGCATTCTTAGCAGTTTTCCTCTCCGTGCCAGTAGTTTCGCTATTAACGTCCCATGAAAATGCTAAAATATATTTCGTCTTGTAAAAATGGGATGAAACTATTTTTTTTTGTTATCCTTAGGAAATTTTTCTATGAATAAAAACCATCAATTAGAGTGTTAATTTCCGTTTGTTGCGTCGAGTCGTTTGAACCTACTATAAAGTGGTTCAAAACAACAACAGTCTAACTTCTTATACGCAGTACCCACTGTCCTTTTCTTGTAATTCCGATAAATCGTTTTAAGCAATAAAGACTTTTTCCATATGAAACTACAAAATTGTTTTTCGGATCCCATAGTTTTCAAGCCCTCTGATTTATCATTATAAAAGCGGCCCTAACTTCTCATTCGGCACTCCAAAGCCTCTCGAAATCCCGATTGAATCCGCACAATCAGTCTAAACGCACAGTCCCCAAAGCAGCGCTTGCCATCGGGAACGGCTGGCTTAATAGCGCCTATATAAAGTTGCTAGTCGTAGTTGCGTGGGGGGGCCCGCTTTAGCGAATTGCCGCCGCGTGCGCCGGCCGCGACTGTGTAGACAGCGCGCGCGCGAGAGAGAGAGAGAGGGGAATAGAGAGTGGGGAATCTGAACTCGCCCGGGCAACAACAATCGCCGACTGCCAGCGCCGATTTCCCGACAATAAACGGACATCGGCAACTTAACCGAACGCCCCAGCAGCTCCAGTATATATCCGAAACTATTGTCTTCGCGCCGTCGAGCCGGATACGTCGCAAACAAATGGCCGGCTTCCGCATGTGTGCGCGCAACTGTGCCTCCAGAGTAACGTACGGGAGAGAGAGAGAGAGAGACTAAAGGGGTGAGCAACTTTTCGACTGATAGTGATAGTATCGAATTGACTCAGTTTTAATGAGGATGAGGCTTTACTACTTTAAGTGTCTTATTTAAATCAATGTATGAATGCATTTTTCATAATGCTTGAATCAAGGCAAAAAGCTTGAGCTTTTCGAAAAAAAAACATCAAATTTTCACAGAAAAAAAAGTAAAAATTTTGTTGATAATGAAAACACGTTTAAACGTTTATAAAATACTAAAGTATCCAAAAGATAGGAATCAGACGTAGCTAGGCCTGGTCTCTAAAATAAACAACAAATTCGGGCTTTCTAAAGTTGGAGAAAACAATGAATACCCCTGCGCGCTTGACCGCGGTAGCTCAACAAAGCCAACTCAATGAAAGGCCCAGGCCTTTCTCTCTGTCTAGTCTACGTGCCTTTGAAGGTCTGTGTGGCTATCGCGCGTTGTATACCCCCCCCCCCCCCTCTCTCTCTCTCTCTCTCGTTGCACGCTACAACTGCGTGAAATAACCGAGTGTAAAAAAACCGCGCGGCCCGCAAAGTTTGCGCAAACAAAACGCGCGATTCGGCGCTAGCAAACATGACCTCGCCTGTTGCTTAAAATTAAATGAAATATAGTGGGTTAAATGCAGTTCATTACTTTGCTGGGCTGCAAAGTTGAATCGAAATTGCGAATTTCGCATTGTGTGCGCGCCGCGCACCGTGTAAAGCGAGCGTTGCGGTCGTTCGAGTTTGTATATTGTTTGGAAGGAAAAATTTTAGCGCTGTTTACTGATATTTCAAGTAAAACGAACTTTCACGGAATTTTATTGTTCGCTGGCTCGTGAAGTAATTTTAAGCTTTTTTCCTGAAGGTTAAATATCGTTAATTAAAACATAAGTCAAACATTAATTGCATTTATTTTTGAATAGAGTAAAATTATTCGGTTCAACAAGTTTTTGCATAAAAGATAGTCCTAACGTAAAAATATAGATTTGCCCTTTTTAATTGATATCTATAAAAACTCAACTCCAAAGTAACAAACAGCGTATCACAAAACGTATCACTAAACCACACACTCCACGCCAAAAGAAAAACCTTCTCTCTAGGCATGGAAGCGTACGAGGAGGACCGCTGCGCTGGTTCGTCGAGCGGCCGAGGCGGCCCAGGAACAAGAGGAAGCGCGTCAACGGCTGCTAAAAGACAAAAAACGGCAGCAAGTGGCTGAGACCAGCCAAGAATTGCGGGAAGCCAGGTGCAGAGCCTGGACCGAGGACGCGAAGCGCGCGAATTTGGTGCAGATCGCCGAGGCTGAGCAGAGACGAAGGTATGGATTGAGTTGATGTGTGAGTCGATGTGTTGTTTGGGTCTGACTGTGTGATGCGAATTTGTAAAAAAAAGTAAAGAGGTAGAAGAGAGACGATGGGAAAATAATTTAGGTCTTGTTTCGTAGAATAGAATATGATGTAGGATTTTGGTTTCGATAAGAAAATAATTATTCACGGCATATAATTTTATATGTCAATAATTGATGCTTCTCTTATAGTTCATAAATGTATTTCTTGGGATACACATGTGGAAGTTTTATTAATGCACAACGCTAGTTAACAGCTTTTACTCACTACTTTTATCTATTAAAATATTGAAATATTTTTTCCTGTTACATGCAAGTACTTTCAAAATACTTTGTACGATCTAACCGATTAAGCTACCACTCACAAACTTTTACACGCATAATTTTTAAAAATCATAAACATCATTACTTTTATATCCGCATATTTAAAACGCTATTAGTTATTTTATAAAATAAATATAAAAATGGAGAACAATGAATTTTAGAGTTATAAAATTTTTTATTACATAGTTATAAAAGGATTGAAAGATAAAAATACTTCATTTCTTATCGCTAACATTGTAAATATTTATAATATCTCTCTAAACTATCTTAAAACCACGCAGAGTCCTTTGAAATAGGGCTCCTGAGGACCCTTGGATGAAAAGTTTCCTTTTTATAAAAGTCTCTTGCGATACATTAATCTGATTTAGAAGAACTTTTTTATCAATGCGCTTATTTATGTCAATATGTTCATACAAACAAAATATTTTTAAATTGTTATAGCAAAAAACTACAATTTTTTAAAAATGTGAAAAGCATTGGTAGATAGCATATACATTTAATTTAGTTTTTTTTCTTCAAAATGTAATCATAGAATGTAAAGTAAATAAAATTTTTACTATACTGTTAATTCTATTGCCAAACTTCAAACTAAATCATTCGCATAAAAACTCCTAATATGATTTATATTTGTACTGCATAAATATTTAATTTTCAATTAAAATCAATTCTGTTTCTTGTGGTTCTTTTTTATAGTTAGAATAACATAAACTGTATGTAAAGACATAAGGTATAATAGCTATTTTCAAAACAGAAATTTCGTTTGTTTTTCAATCTTTTGTTTATTCGACTGAACTTGTAAAAACAATGCGTTCATTATGAAATATTTACTAAAATAGTACGTATTTACTAAAATAGTACATAGATAAGAGACGTAGAAACATTATTTTTTTTTTTCTTTAATCAATATGTTGAAAATTGTAATACATTTATTTAGCGAATTTTATTTTTATAAAGCTAAATCATTCCCTGAGTAAAAGTACTTTTTTCAGTTTTTATTTTAGCTTCTTTCACCAAATTTCGTTAGATTTTCAAGTGTTTAATCCAATTATCTGGCAAAGTGTGCTGC
>JAPYZB010002404.1:0-13399 GCA_030522745.1 Eupelmus kiefferi
AAGCTATGGTAAATAAAAATTTCTAAACATTGTTTTGTTAAAGTTATGGAAATGAATCAGCAAAAATTCGCTAAACTTAAAGCTAAATAGGCTAATCTAATCTTGTAACCCAAATACAAGCAAAATACGATTAAAAATTAGTCACGTCACAAATAAGATACGTTCAGCAAGCAGTTATTCGGCTGTTTACCTTGTAGGTGTGCAACAATTTTCAAGTTTCAAGTGATTCGTATTATTAGTAACCCAAATACTTCACCCATTAAATTAAATCCAATACATCAAACCACATTTTAAAAAACCTTAATACTATAAATCTACATAATACATCACGTTTCTAAAAAAATGCCATGAATTCCTCAAATTCATTTCATCCAAAACCCACACCTCGACTTATCACCCCAAGCATCAAGCAAACAAGACTCATTCAAAAAAAAAAGAAATCTGCCCGTCCAAGCTGCGCAAACAATTCGGCGTGCCCCGGCGAGCAATTACAGATAATCGGTCACAGTCAAACTAAAACCTTAGCGATAACGACAGACTTCCTGTACAATCTAAAAAGCCACAGGCCAACGGGATCCACGAAAATACCTCACTCTGGCACTCGGCAACAAAAGCCGATATTTTCCGGCGCGCTCAGCACGTGGGGCCGGCTCGTATAATAAAACGTCCACGCGCACGTTCGTGCGAATAATCATACAATACTCGGCCCGCAGCTCATTGAGCCTCTCTCCGGGCTTTGTTTACGCGGCCAGACGTTCGCGCTTATCTATTAAAAAAAAAAAATTTTAATTATCTCGTTCCGCCGACAGCGGCAGCAGCGCCAGACTCCGGGCTCGTAAAAATGACGAGCAGCTCGCACAGTCATTGCTCTTCGCGCGTCGAGCCTCCGCGCGCGTAATAAGTCGGCTCTGTGTAGCTCATTGCGAAACCGGTCAGAGCTGCTAGTTTTGTTATCAAAGAAAAAGGGACTTTGCACCGTGGAGTTACATGTGCGCTGATAATTCCTGGGTATAAAACTGGCCGGAGCGAGAAGAAAGAGCGCATCCTCATCTCAGCGACGAGCTGAACTTGAAGCGGCTGAATAACTTGAATTTTAATTCGGCCGGTGTGTATGTATATATAGTCTTGCTGGCGGCTGAGGCGGCGACGCTGCGCTGACGGAATAATTTAGCGGCGAACCGGAAAGCAAACATTTTAAAAAGTTATCGGGAGGAGCGAGGGATTTTGTTTTCGTTTAGCGGGAGGCTTGGCTTCCTGGGGCCGGAGAGTGGCTTTTGAGTGTATTAATTCGCGAGTGAGTGAGTTTCTGCGAGGCTGTGTGGTAGATTTGATTTTGATGGGATTAAAAGCGGTGTAAGGCGGAGGTGGTGCGGCGCTCGGCAGGAGGAGATTTGAATTTTGCAAGTGAGTGCGAGGAAAAAGATTTTGTTTTTAAGTGAATTATGGAGTCTTGAATTTCTGAGTGAGAGCCACGGTGGCTCAGTGGATAGAGTCTCGGTCTTTCGCCCGAAGGGCCGGGGTTCGAATCCCGGGGTGGGCACCTCTGACTTTTTTTCATAAAAACGTGTATAATGCATTAGCAGTCATTAAAACTGTAAATAGTACGTCAGGCAGAAGTATTCCTTCAAAGGATTAAATTTGAGCTAAGACTGGCTTCTAACGGGTTAAGCAATAGACGTGAAACTGGTTCCGTAAACTCATTATGATAATAGAAAGAGAAGTGTTGCATACTGCATTTTATACGAAATAGATAAATATTTAACAGTTATTTATGTATTTATTTATTCACTAAATAAAAAATTAATACATTAAACACTTCATGTTTATAAACGAGAAAGAAATGCACGAAACGTTTAAAATTTAACATTTACAGGAAGGAATGCTGATATTTTGAGCTTTACACTCATTTTAAATTTGAATATAGCTCAACTGTCAAATCATTGTGACGACACGATTATCTTACATTTTAGTTTTGTGAATAAACAGAGTCGTTTAATTTCTTTAAATAAAAACAATGGAATTTTCAGAGTTTTATGCATAAAACCAATTTTAAATAATAGATTATTTTGTAACTAACAATTCAAAGTTTTTCATATCTTTTTATCTTAAAATAGTATCATCAATAAGGAAGCTACATTTTTCATATTCAAAGTCAAAACACAATTATTCGGTTCTTTGATTAGATTATTCGTTCAGATCTGTCACAAAGAAGTTATCAATTCAAAAAAAATTTTAAACTCGTTAATTAAGAAGATGTCACGCACACGCAAGTCTTTTTGCTTTTGTAACTTTTGGTTATGCAAGATTCGGACTGTTACGTATGCGCCCTGGTTATTTACACTCATTACAATGCACGCTTTCTGACAATCTGTTTCGTTTTGTATTTCCGCTTAGAGTGCACAGTTTCCTGTCATTTTGCATGAATTAAAAAAATTACTCAAACCTAGTTGACCGATGAATTTTTTATTGCATGACAGTAACCTTATTCGGTAAAAATAAAAAATACAAACTATAACGTATTTCAGGTAGAATTTTAAAACTATGAAGCTGACTATTAACCATTCTGTTATTAATATTTTTTACAAACACTTTTACGCCAGCATTAAACGTCCGCACTAAGCAATCGCAATAAATACAGCGATTTGTTAACAAATAGCCCTGAAGCAGACCCAGCCGTTTTACTGTCTCATTATCTGCCAAAGCATAAATTTACCTTCAAACCTCAAACTTACGCAACCCGCGCATTAAAAAAAGAATCAACTCCCGCGCTTCCTACATATTATCGCCTCTCATATTTCATACTCACCAGATAAAAATCCCCAACGCAACTACAAAACATACCCGATCAGAAAATTCCGCTCTACAAATACAGCCTCGCGTCCACGCCAACGTCTACTTCCCAATAAACCTCAAAACCGTCACGCCGACACACATCCTCAATAATTCCTCAATCGAACTGTTTATAGATCCAGCGAGGAAGCATCCAGCCCACTAGACAACAAGCCAATAGAAAACAACGAAGCAGCGTCCACAGAAGCGCGGGGTCACTGCCGCGTGCGCGCGCGATCCTCGGATATTTTTTTTTAAAACCGCGCTCAGCAGACGGCTTCTATAACCTCTCCCCCGGCCGATCGAATTGGCCGCTTAGCGCGCTGCCGATGTTCTCGCCGCGGGCTCGTCGCGCTGGCGCGGCTGGATCGATGATCGAGTAAAAGATTCGCGGGAGCGCGCGCCGAGAGCCAGTGCCAGGCCGATCGGCGTTAGGAGCAGCGCCGCCGGTTTACACTCCGACAAACAGCCTCCGGGCCTCAACTCCTGTCAAGGCCGCGCGCAGCTGTTCTGCCACCAAAATGAGTGAGTACAAAGTGGGCCCGATCCTCAATTGGATACTGGCTTCTTCTTTTTTTCTTTTAGGTGGGGAGAGTGGGTGCTTTTATTGTTTTTTTTTTCGGAGGAGTCGAGCGTCGATTATTTGGAACGGGCACGTGTGAGCCGATTTCGATTTCGCCGATTTGAATCGGAACGAGATCATTGTTATGCCGGTGATTGGATTGTGAGGAGGAGATGCTGATGGAGGGATTCCGAGAAACGAGAGATAAGAATGGGGTGAAGGCTCCGGAGTCGATTTTGCGGTTAAATCGAGCGAGTGAAGATTGGGGGGAGTCATTATCGCGCTGATGGTTCGGGGAATGGGGGAATTTTGTGGCGCGGTAATTTTTTTTTTTAATGAATTATTAGCGGCGTTTTGGGAATTGTTGTGTTTGGCGGTATTGGGATTTTTGTTTTAGCCACTTTGACAGTAGGCGCGTCTTTGTTTTATCAAAGTGGTTTAAGACGATCGCGCGGCATCGTTCAACTGATCAACGGCACTTTCATTAATTCATTGTCGTCACTTTGCTGCGTATTCAATATTCAATTTTTAAAAGTAGAACTGGAACAATGGCAGTCGGAGAAGCTTTCCACGCTTATTTTACGTTGTCCGCAATTCTAAACTCCTACTATCGAATAAAAAATAATTATTTTCTCTATTTTTCATATAAAAATGTTAAATTTATAACTGACAACTATTTGAAATGATTAAAAAATATCTGACCTATAAATTATTTGATATAATTACTAAGTTAATCTTGTCATATTAATTATCCCAAAATATCGCTACATTAATTTTTTTTTAAAAATGCCAGTCAAGAACGTGAGGTACCTGTTCGCGATCATGTTGTGCATCGCCAACATGATCATCTACGGACTGAAGGTGAACATTTCGACGATAATCGTCGGAATGGTGAAGAAGCGGGCGGCAGCTAGTTCAGGAGAGGAACACGTTGAGTGTCCAGAATTCCTCGAATCCGCCAGCAAGCATGTTGACATCGACGGGCCCTTTGACTGGACGCCTACCCAGCAGGGACTCGTCGTCAGTCTCTACTTCGCTGGCTATCTCATAGGCATGTTTCCCTCGGGATATTTTGCTGATCGGTAGGTTGTTTTAAGGAAATTTAATTTTTTTCCTTTATGTTTTCTTTAAGATATGTTAGAAAGTTGGCACTGATTAGCGGTAATTAAAAAGTGTTTGGCAGCTGAAATAAAGATAAAATGTTTATTTTTGACAATAAATATCTTTCAATATTGAGGTTGTTAAGAGTAGAAATTAACATTTAAAATTAATTTTGTAAAGTAACCGGTTTGTGCATACGGATTTCTCGATTAGAAAGTGATTATGCATGTCGCCACAGTCTAGGTCAGGGTCATCGTTCAGACTTCCACGATAAAAATGACCTCGTGTAACCCTGATTAAAGGTGTAACGTTATGCTTGACTGCCCTCCAACAGAGCCAGTCTAGTTGACTTAATTTTTTTCTTTTTATGCGTAAAAAACGTTTCTAGGCTGTTTAAATTAATCTGTAAATAAATGTATAAATTTTACACTGTTATTTATCAAAGAATTATTTAGTTGGCTCACAAAAATTGTAATTAATAAAACTTGAATTTTTTTTATCACAAAATTACAAGATCTACATACGACACATCAAATATAACACTATACCAATATTTTTTCAAGCTTCAACACAAAATGGGTGCTTTTGTTCTGCGTCTTCATGAACGCCACATTAACCCTCCTCACGCCCATCTGCTGCACGTGGATCGAGCTACTCTTCGTCAATCGCTTCGTCCTGGGCCTCGTCAGTGCTGCCAACCTGCCGATCGTCAACGTCCTCGTAGGCAAATGGGTAGTCTACGAGGAGAAAAGCATGTGGGTTGGAATCATCTACGCTGGTACATCCCTTGGAACTGTCATATCCATCCTTTCATCCGGCTGGATCTTCGAGCTGATGGGCTGGGAGATGGTCTTCTACATTCACGGCACATTGCCGTTCATCTGGGTGATCCTCTTCGCCATTTTCTTCGCTGACAATCCAGAGACCCAAACCTACATCACGGAAGAGGAACGGCAAAAGCTGATCAACACTTACGGGCACAGAAGCCCGAGCACGACGAAGGTCCAAGTGCCCTGGAAGGCTATCTTCACCTCGGGACCGTTTCTGGCTCTGCTCGTCACGAACTGTCTGGGCAACTTCTCCTGGTACTTCCTGCTCACACAGATGGCGCTGTACATGAATAAGATCCTGAGGTTCGACATCAAATCGGTAAGTGATAGCGGAGTACATTGTGGTTTTGAAAAGTGGATATGGTGCATTTTGGTAAGGTGAGTTCTTCTGTTATAGAATGCCACGATTAATTGTCTTCCGTACTTAGTCAATGCATTTACCAATTCCCTTCTTGGTAAGTTCCTGGACTTTGGTAGGAGAAAGGGCTGGTGGCATCAGACTGGAGCTCGAAAAATCGCCGTTGCAATAAGTAAATACAACTTCTAATTTTTAATATTTTTAAATTTGTTGCCATATTAGTCTTAACTCTGTTATGAACGTGCATTGTCAGGTTGCGTGCCAGCTATTATATTCCTGATAACAATCGCCTACATCGGATGCCAACGTACGGCAACTGTTGTCCTATTGTGTCTGGCAATCATCACATCAGGAGCAATTTTCGTGGGCCATCTAGTCAATCAGAACGATCTGGCTCCAAATTATGCCGGTATATTGATGGGAATCACAAACACACCAGGAACGATTTCGGCGTTCATTCTACCAGCGTTAGTTGGAGTCTTGACCGAAAGTGGGGTAAGATATTTTTAATTTTTTTTTTAATATAACGTAAAATAGTTCTCCAAGAATGAGATATTTTATTTTTGACGCTTTAATAAAATTATAATGAAACGTATTTTCAGCACACATTCCAAAATTGGCGATACGTATTTTGGATTAACGTTATAGCTCAATTCGGAGCTTTTCTGGTATTCACGATTTTCGGTTCTGCTGAAATACAACCCTGGAATTATCCAGACGGTGTGATACCTCCAGAAACAAAATAGACATTCCAACATCACTAATTAAGTTTTTAATCCATAAAAATTCATTCACGCGCCATATATTTTTAATAAATATTTTTTTATACAGTGGTGTTTCTGTTTATTTCATAATATTAAGTTACAGAACATCAAAATATTGTAAAATACGTACAACTAAAACATATTAGTTATAATTATTTTAATTGTCAAATTTTATAATTATTTATCATGAATTACACACTAACTTAAGAATTAAGAACTATCAAACATATCGACAAATTATTTTATGTAAAAAAATTTTTTAAAATTATTTTTTATATAATTTACAAATGTACATAGATAGAAAACAAAATTTTATAATTTTGTAAATTTTATTTTTAGAATAATTAAAAGAAACAAAAGTATTCCATTTGATTCCCAATGCATTTATTTCTTGTTCATTTAAATACCTAATCCCAGGGCTGTAAAAACGATTTAATGTATACTCTGAAACTGAATAAATACGATTCATATTTTTAAACTAAAATTACTTCTATTTTTTCTAAAACAAATATCCCGTGATCAATTATTTCCCGCATCCTTAGCACTAAAATTACGATATTAAGGTAAGTCACTCTATTGTATAAACATTCGCCATCATCGCTACTCTTCCTTCTCACCACTCGCTCGCATTCTCCACCTTCGCCCATCACCCTTCAAACATCCTCCCCTCCACTAACCAAAAAAAAACTCAACCTCCGTTCCGCTATTACACCGCTCTCAACAAGCCACCTCCCCCGGCACAAAAACAACTCCGCGCCGCAAAATAAAAAAAGAAAGGAACCACCTCGAGCTGCGTCACGGCGTATTAATTGCATGCGCTCGCGAGAGAGAGGCAGCCGCCTTCGAAATATTCCCGATGCGCTCCTTCTTCTTGCGGCCCGTTCACTAATTCATGAGGGACGAATAACATTACGGATGAGCCCTCCTATGAATAATGCCTCCTGAGCGCGAGCCAGCTTTTCCAGAGCGAGGTGTCGCCGTTGTATACTGGATGACTAGCTGCGGCGCGCGCGGCCCGCATGATCAATCGAACCGGCCGCGCTCTGATACTGCCAACCTTCTCGCTTTCCATATTGTTTTATATACGGGAGGAAATGAGGCGCACGGGTCATTTGTCACTTCTGCGCCATAGATCGCTGAGCCTGTGTGTTTATACTTTGCGATGAGATGCATATGTGGAGGGCCGGTTATATTGGCTCAGAGGCGCGGGAATGGGAGCTGGATGAAGAATGGCTTGTTTGAATATCATTTGCTTGTTGATGAGACTGTTTAAGAGGCTCGACGCGTGGAAATATTGGCGCCGATTTTTTTTAACGTTAGACGGGTTTTGGGAGATTTGGATGGTGGTTTGGAGATAGTGTGATTAGAGGGTTTGGTCGTTTTGAGGTATGATTTGATACAGTGGGATAATTAGTTATATCTTTTTGCGTTCTTGTGTAATGAAATTTCGTATTAACAAAATATAAATTGAACTAAAATGTTAGATGATGAATTTAACTACGTTGGGTAGAATCTAATTTTAACACAAGCGTGTATTATTCAATTCAATGTTTTTCAAAAATGAGTTTTATTCGAATATTTTTATGCTAAAATTGAGATTTGTTCTCTTATTCATTTTAATACAAGCTTTTTATGTAATTCATTATTCACTGGCTATTTCCATTAAACGTCATACAAAAAAAGTTCAAAGTATAGAGGAAAGATCCGTTTCGATTCCAACGAATGTTTTTGATTAAATTACTGGCAATTTATATTCTTTATTAATCTTGAGACTGGAATGCAAACTGGAAAAATAAAAATGTATTATTTGTTGGTCTCGCTTGTTGCGCGAATATTCTCTGAAAAACAAATTAAGCCTCCTGAAAACAAATTGCTTCAAATTCGATCAATGAAAGCTCCTCGATTGAAACACCGAAGAGCCGTCAACATATTTTCATCGGCCGTCAATTGAAGCTTAAAATACCCCGTATCAATAACAACAGATATCAAAACATTACCAGCTGACCTTATTTAATCAATAAGATTCCATCCCAAAACCATCCACTCCCAACTTCCGTCAACCAATTACCCTAAAATCCTCCGATCCAAGAACCCAAAAACACTCCACCCACCTCCCAACCCACATCCCTCAACTTTCCCATGAAATTGCCAGCTTCCTTCCCGTCCCCCAAAAGATCCTAGAAATCGAACCATCCAGCTTCTCGCGAAACGCACTTTCCTCGCTCGCGCGAACTATCGGAACTCCACAATTAGAGGGGGACCACCAGCGGCGGTGGCGGCGCTGACCGGCCAATTAGCCAAGCGCGCATGGCACCTGGAATGCCGCAGCCCGCTCGTCCCTCAATTAGAGCTGGAGAGTGACGGCCGCGAAGAGACAGGCTTGTATATGTATATATATATGGTTCGGGTTATTTTGGGATGCTGCAGTGTCTTTGCGCTTTAGAGGGACGGCTGAGTATTGGCTGCTCTCGGGGTGTTCTTGGATGGAAATAGAGCTGGATTCTTTTGGGTGCCGCGCGCTGATGTATAGTGAGTGGAGCTGTGACAATGGAGCAGAGGGAGGAGGGGGGAGAGAGAATGGGTTGGAGGTTTAGTTTAGACTACGCTGTGGACTGTGCGGAGTTGGAGTTTTGGACTGTTTGGGAAGTAAGGGAAACGAGGCGTTGTGGAGGATTGGGACTTTGTGCGGATGTGTTTTGGATTCTTTGAATCTTTGGGTATTTAGGGAACTGTATGAGTGATTAGGAAATTAAACGGTTGTGAAGTACTTTTTAAATCAATGAAAACGTTTTAAATCCAGCATTTTTAGTTTATTTTATTACTTTTACCGACTTAATTTGCAGATTAAAAAACAATCAAGCTCGTAATTGATGAATTACACAATTCACCTACACAAAGCTACCTTACCCCCCAACCCTGCCTTTTAATTACTCGATACCCAGCGATCGCAAAAAGCACACCTAAAAAAATCCAGCTCCCTCCGCGTCACCCAAAAGCAATACACCTCACCTCCCTTACGCACAAGAAGAAAAAAAACAAATTCAGCAAGCTCGAGCGAATTTAATTATTTCAGCGTACACCGGGGCTCCGCCGAGAGAACCTGCTTAGACTAGGCAAGGAGATTAATCAATCCAGCCGCTCGTTAGCCGCCCTAGCGCGACCCTTTCTGTACAAGACGCGCACTGCGAAAGAAGGGGAAGAAAGAGGAGAGAGAGCCACTAAAATGTCGGGAATTGTTAATCTAGCGAGCGCCAGGCGTCGTGCGCGTATTACGTCGCTGATATCGCAGGCTGTGTATATATAAGAGGCCTTTCTCGCTTTACGTGCTTTTGTCTAGACGCTCGTGAGCGGGAGGTTTGTCCTTTTGCAGCCGGTTTCTACCTTCGCTGCTAGGCGAGGAGACGCAGATGCGCAGCGAGCGTCGTGGAGATAAGCGCTGAGTGTGTGTACGTAATTTTTGGATGATAATTTGTATTGTTTCTGAAATTTTGAGATTTAAACGTTAAGTCTGCAAACATTAAAAATAACACGTTAATCTTCACAGTCTACCATAAATAAAAGAAATTCCAAAATCAAAACCGTACAAAATTAAGCATAACATCTCCCACCCATCCAGCACGCGGCTCGAAGCGACTACAAAAGAAGCAGCGCCAAAACGGAGCAGGAAGGGAAGAGCGCACGGCGGAGACACTTCCTCTTTCTCTCTCTGGGCGGCGCGCGCCAGACCGCGTCTGTTATTACTGGCGATAAATCGCCACCTTTAATAAGAGGGCGCGCGCAAGGCGAAAGTGCGCGCTATGTAGACGAGACGCGTACTAGTAGAAGGCAGCTGGGTTGGGTTAGGGGGGGGGGTGACGGAAGCTGAGCTAGGTATGTGCGCTGGTTTTCTTTTGGAGAACGAGATATTGTGAGAGGTGTTAGAGGCTGATTTTTGGTGGTGAAAGGGTGGTGGGGTTGGGATGGTTTTAGGGATTTTCTGAGGTTTTTGGTGTTTGGTGGGATTATTTGATTTTTTGAGTTGTAGTGACGTATAATAGTGATAGTACTTGAAATAAATTCTTTTTCTAATAATGCATTTGGGTTGCTTCGTTTGAATAATTTAAAAATTTATTTAGACTCTCCATTAGAGCTCATTAAATGTTTAAGATAGATAATTTAATAAGATTTGCAAAAAATAATCAGTAGTAACAGAAAGATTGGCCAGACTAACAAGTTCTTAATCTTCAACGTTATCATTTATCTACATATTTTTTACACATTCTTCGCCGCACTTTCTTCATGAATACAACATAACGAATCCAATCAAACAAAAAAGTCACCTTTCTCAACCTCCATCCCACATCCACGACCCCATCTTCCTAAACTGAAACTATTACCCAAAACGTCATTCATCTCAATCTCTCCCATATAACACTCCTCCCAAGCCCCCCCCCCCACCAAAAAATAGACTCCCCCACCCGCCATCGGAAAATAATCGCTGATCCCAGTCACGACAGCCCGATCGGAATCCAGACCTCACCCTCTCGAAAATGGGTCAGTCGCGCTCCCTCTACATCCCGAAAGGAGGCTAAGACTGAAATATGTAGAACGCTACTATATACCACTACCATCTCGACGCGCAGCTGCTGGCTACGCTACCCCATACCCCATGAGGAGGAGGCAGCCTGCTATTTCGCGCTTTCCGCATTTCGTGCATGTGCGGCCCAAGAACGAGAGAGAAAATATCGGAATGGTACACGCGCACACCTGCGCGCGCTAGCTGTGAATTTAAAGGTGGCGATGCGAGCTTGGATTTCGTTATGGTTGACGATGAATTTTGAGCTGATGGTTTTCGTTTTCTGGGGATATTTATTGATTTGGATTACCAAGATTTGGAGGATGATGTAGAGAAATTTACGTTTCGTAAGTTTTGTCCGGGATGTAGTCGGGAAGTTCGGGGCGGAAACTTTTTGAAAAATTGTCCTTAGACGTTGGATTTTGAAAATTTTCGAAAATGTTCGGGAATAACGTACGGCCAATCGCGAGCTCGCATGTAACGAAAACTCGCTGCCTCCGGGAGTTTAAAATTACAGCGACTCCATGATGCTCCATATTGCGGGATTGTTAAATCTAGTTTCAGAAAGTGACCTAAGTCATCGAACAATGTTTGATTGTCAATTTGATTTAGCATTATTCAAGGGAAATTGCACAGCTAACGACGCTCTCCACATTTACTAAAACCCATGATTTTCGCTCTGTCCACAGTCATTTAAGGGTTCGGAATTGGGGATTGCATTTAGTTTGAAAACTTTCGTTAATTTGATTTCCCGTCTACTTGGAATTGCAAGTTGCCGGCGGCGAAACTTTCGCGCTGTGTCATCTCAATACTTATTTAACCGCGGGCTGTTTTATCAAACTACTTTATAATCTAATTCATGCAAATTGAATCTAATCGCCGTGGTTTCCTCTTTGCTTTTTGAATTTTTATGGTGATACGGAAAATATCCAGTGTAAAGCATGAACGGATAGGTCGATGAAATATATCATCTATATTTATATAAATATTAATAATCTCAATAAACATAAGTAAATGCACTTCCAGAAACATAAATCGATATCGATCCTCTAATTCTCCCATCAACCTCCATCTCCCAAAAAACCCAATTCCACATCCTCCAACCCTCCCGAAATTCCCCACCAAATTGAAAATTCCATTCCTTCCATTACCACCCTCCAGTCGATACATTTCCATCGCCTCTCTCTAAAACACACCATCACACAAGCCACAAATATCCAACCTTCCTCGCACCAACATCCACCCACACATGCACTCTCAACCCAATAAACCCAGCTGCTAACGTCCATCCTTTGTTTTCCTCTCGTCCCTGTCCGTCCGGCGCGTCATGAATTACGAACTAAGGCGAAATTCATTCGCGAGCTGGGCGAGATAGCAACATCGAAGCGCGGCGCCTGGGAAACTCGGTCAAACCGTTTCTGATTGACCAGCTCGAGGCTGGCGCGCGCGGGAATCAGAAAGCTATACGAGCCGCGTAAACTTCCGACGAGTCTCTCGGGTCGCCGCGCTCGCATCGATTCACTTATGTAGACGGGGGAGTGGGTTTGCTAGTGGATACGTCTTCGATTTCAAGCGGGAGAGTGAATTTTCGCGCGAGGGAATTTGATGGGAGGGGGGGGGAGGTTGTTGAGGGGGAATTCGTTTGGGGTTTGAGAGGGTTAATGCTGATGAGTGTTGGTGAGGGTTTGAGTGTTTTAGTTGATGACGATGCATTTATGTGGGGATGATTTAAGAATAGTGATGAGTTTTGTTTTAAGGGATGTTTTGGATTGTCTGGTGGTAGAAGATAGTTTTGACGGTTTTATTACTTCGGATAATTTTGTAATTCTAAATCTCTTAGGGTATTATGAGTAAATGTCTGTCATTTATATACCTATTCATGAAATAATTTTTTGAAAGTTTAATGAACAATCACATTCGAAAACAATAAGTCAGAAGTATTTTTTTTATCACCGAAAGAAAGATTTTTGAAATAATTATAAAACTTACCAGTAAAGCTGCTACAAACAAAAATTAGCAGCTACAGGTAAAAATAAAAAAAATCTTTACACTTTATAAGAAATTTCATTATAAAATATGTTAAAGTTCATAAGACGTATAATAAATTTTTTCGCTTACAGTAAAATTTCCTATTAAGTATTGGGAATTAACATTGACTAGACGCCCTCTGGCGGTTTAAATGTGAAGCCGTGAGAGGCAGAAAATGCAACGCCATTGCATGTGTTTACATAGGCCTGCAAATATTAAAATACTTTGAAATTAAATGTGTGTGTTTAAAAAATGAATGCAACGATGGAATTAAAAAAAAAAAGGAAAAGCTAAAAATTATAACAAGTGCAGTGTAAAAGGATGCGGGCGTAATTTAATTGAGAATCCGGAGCTCAGTTTGCATCGTATACC
>JAPYZB010002405.1:0-12277 GCA_030522745.1 Eupelmus kiefferi
CAGAAGATCAAGGAGATGATAAACATTGTAAGGAATAACTAAATCAAAACGATAGGGCCTAATGTGTGTAACACCAAAAGAGATTTGGCTATAAGGATTGAGTTTTCTTTAATAATTGATAGAATAACTAGTTTTGCAAGGCTATAAAAATAAATTATAAATAATTTGTAATTGAGTATATCTCGTGATTGTAAATAAATAAATAAGGAAAAGTAATGTATCTGGTACATTTTTGTCTATTAATAATATAGAAAAGCTACATTTGATCAAATGAAAGATGCACCTTTCAGTGCAGCAGAAAATAAAACATCAACTAATTATTTAGAAAAACTTAATACACAATATTCGAAATTTCAACGAATTATTGGAAGTTTGAATACTTATCCTAATTTTATTTTTTTTTTATTGTCGAAATTTATAGTTTTAATTTTGATTTATATGCAGCTATATTGTATGTTTTGTGCTCTTTCAATTTATAATTTAAAAAATATTTTCAAGGATCTCGACGATGTTTAAATTTAATAAATAAATAAAAATTGAGAATATAAGTAAATTTGTACTTTTTTAATTATACATCAGCTGTTCTTATAAATAAATTAACAAAATAAGTTTCAATTTCACGCACCTTAAAACTATTAAAATCACCACATAAAAGGAGCTCGTTCTCTTAAAACCCGAAGACCTATGTGATCCCATTCCTGCCGACCGATCCAGAGTTCTTGCGCGGATTCTAAACAACTCAAAATCGCTGCACCCTTCCACGCTGTCATACCTGGATCGATTTCTTTTGGCATAGTTATGACGTCCATTTGCTCTGAAAATCAAACAATTTATTTTATTTTTTTTTCTTACAAAATAAATATCTAAAATGTTAATCAAGTTTTATCGTTACCTGCTCTGTACATGTATGGAATTTGAAGCGATATGCGATTGTGCAACCACATTCCGATACCCTGAAACTTCATTCCCGATCCAACTACGAGAATGCAGCTGTACATTTTACGCTTCAAATCATCCGTAGCTAAAATAAAAGAAAAAAATTGAGCATACATAATATTTTATTATAAGTGAAAAGATTAAAAAATAATGCAAAATAAAAAACTTACGACAGCGATCGATGCTTTGAAGAACTGCATGATCGAGACCGAGAAGTTGCTGTGGACCAACAACGAAATCTTTCGGAGCTTCGAGTTCTCGATTATGCAAAGAAATAGGAGCCGAATCCACGTTGTCCACGACCACTTCCTCTTCGCCAGCGGTAGCTTGTATTGCAGTTTCTTCTTGCATCTCTAAATTTTGCTCCAAATTTTCTTTCATACCTCGTCGCTAAAAAAAAATAAAAGACAAATAAATGACAAAAAAAGTCTCAATGAGTTACAATGATAGACGGTATAGAAGTTTGTTAGCTGACTGACACTTGTTTCTCTGAGGTAATTTTCATCGTGGGGATCTTCTGAGTCACCCATATAGCGTTTCTGGATGTGAACACTGTGCGCTCCAGTCACCCTGAAAAGTTCCGGTTGAAAGAGACTTAGCGGGGCAATAAGACACTCGTCACCCAGCTAAAAGAAAATTTTTTTCAAATATATTATTAATTTTTTAAAAAATCTGCACCGCAGACTCTTACCTGAATCGTATAAGTTTCAACAGGCTGCTTTGGCTTCTTCACTGTAAAAACCTTCTCCTGGGAGCCGCACACATTCAAATCCACATGGCAGAAGTCTTTTTTCAATTGATCGAGGAGCGTCGCATCGAATCGGTTTGATGGATCGCAACTCTTGTAGGGGAAGGCAGACTTCTGCAATAACCAGAAAAAGGTCTGGGTGATGTCACCACCACCATAGTCCATTCGCACCCGCGTATTACGGTGCGATATGCCATCCTCGACGCACGAAACCGACGTCTTCTCTTCACCGACGTCCACTACACAGGCGTAGCCCAGGCCTGCTCCAAAGGTTGCTGCCACGTGATCCTAAGATGTACAATAAATTCGTTATAAAGTTTTTAAGTGCTTTTTTTTCTAATCTTAGTTGAGAAGTAAAAACCTGAAGAAGGAAGCATCCTCCAAATCCTATTTCACATAATAGAAGTGTTGTCAGTTCCTTCAAGTACCATCTGTTATAAATGTCTGGGATTATCAGAACTGCTCTGTAATGTTTCAAATCACGCAAGGGTATGTCCATTATTTTTGTCAAAACATGTTCCCAGATTGTCTTTAAATCAGCCAGAACAGCTCGCAAACTGCCTCCAGAGCCAGAATGGACGTTTAAATCTCCCCTTTTATATGGGAAATGAATATTATACCCTTCCTCTGGATTTAGTGTCAAAATATCATCTCCAACAATTGTTTCTTCCTCTCTTTTGACCCATTCAACTGAACTATGAGCTTGAATTTCTGGATTAGATCTTCGATTAAATGCTGCTATTTGTTGAGGTGGTGTGGCATACCTTCTTCTTCCATCAGATTGCAAACATGATTGAAGCGTATGAGAAACTTGCAGCCTTGATTCTTCCATTGCCTGAGTTAGCTCCTTTGTGCGAGGTACCAAAGGAGGCAAACATGGATCCTGGTGTACAGAACCTCCTGGTTTTCTTTTTCTAGCCACTGCATTTAATATTGTGTAAGGATTTACGTCAGAAGCTCTACCCATGCGTAAATTTCTGGATCCAGGATGAATAATAATTATTGTCTGAGCTTGTATTTGCTAAAAAATAAAGTGAAAATTTTATCCATGTTAAAAGGTTAACTTAAATGATTATTTTGATAAAAGACATACCTCTGCACATGACTCTTGAAAAACAGGCATTTTTGCAAAGTAAATATTTCAATAAACAATTTATAGTTTATAAGTAAATACCAGCTTATTCTATCCTTAGGTATAAGTATTAAATACAAATTAATGCTTGATAAATATAAAGCGCAATGATAGATGAAATATTGCTCATCTTTTAATATATCTTTTTTTAATAATGCTACAAGCATAAAACGAAAAATTCAAATGTATGAACTACATTTTGCAAATCACGTCTTTCCGTCAAATCTTCCTGGCACCGTTTCGGCAAAACTGCCCGACAAATAACGAAAAAACCTTGAAAACTAAAAACTGCGAAAAGAAAAAGAATGTTTAAATTAACATTCTTTAATTCCCAGACTTTCTAAGGTTAAAACACTATTCCGAACGAGCAGTAACTCCCGGCCCATGTGTTTTGATGCGAAGTCCAGCCACAATCGCCGCGATATCTCGAACTTTGAAGCAGCAGTCGGAAGTTATCTGCGCTCGAGGAAAACAGCTGTTGCCCTCTGTTATATATAGGAAGGAAGGAGACGAAACTATATGTATACGCAGACTAGTCATAGATCTCGGTGGTACATTAGGGGGGGAGGGCTCAGTTGTGGAATCGTGCGCGTACTGCGACGACGACGATCGACGACGCCAGCTCTCTGCGCGCTTGTTAGGATAGGTATATAGATGATTGAATCAGTCGGTCGGTCCGTGTGTTTGTCGAGCTCTTGTGTTGGACACTAAGAGCTTGGAGTGCAGCTCGCTCCGCGTGGAAGACGTCGCAAGCAGCCGCCCTGCGCGAGGAGGTCCGAATAATCGGCGAATGAGTAATTCAAAATTCCGGCGTTTAAATGTTATCGCGAATATTCCGTGGAGAAAATGAAAATGCCGCCGTCAAGCGCAAACGACAGATCGACACGCTGAAGATCTTCAACGACAAGTGAGTATGACGAGGCAGGCTTTTTCCCCTTGTGATTCGATACGCTCCGACACTCGCGCTCTTAACCTACAACTTGGCCTTTTTTGCCAATGCTTTTTCTCACCTGACCTTTTCTTTTAGCTTTAGCCTAGATGCTGAGGCGAGAGCTCACGCTGATCTCGCGCCTTTTATACACATTCTTCTTTTCTCTTTATCGCGAGCTTTGCTGCTTATTTATTATGCATTTCCAATATAGTTTCACTATCTTTAGTTTGGATTTTATGGATGTTTTGGTGTTGATTGGTTGACCTAAAAGTTTAAATTGTTTAAACTTACAAAGGCAAAAATTTCTTTGTTTGCGGTAATTGCCTTCTACTGAAGGTTTTTGTAAATAAGAGAAACAAAGAAACTCTCTCTCCCTCTTTCTGCATGTGAATATATACGTGTAGTTAATTATCACTCTACTTATATTCATGACATCTGTCAATTAGAAAATAAGAAATTTCAAATTGATTTATTATTACAAAGCTTTATGCATATTTACAGAGATTTATTTTCTTTTCAGTGTTTTGGAACTACAAGAAGGAGTTGAGTATCAAGTACAATTTGATGCAGGAGACAAACGTATGGCCATTATGGTTTCGCTATCCCCGGAATTTCCACTGGAAAAACCAGTACTCAGAGTTTCGCCTCCGATAACACACAAGTGGTGTAATGAACACAGTGAAATCACTAGTGCACCAGGATTGTTAAATGTAATAATTCTTTCAATAGATAACAATATTGTGAATAGTACACATTTTAAATTTAACATAATTTTTAATATATACATCTTCCTTATAAATGTGTAATAATAAAATTTATTAATAGTTCACAGTGCACAGCGATCTTGGACGTGTTGTACAAGCTATCATTAGAGAGTTTAGTAAAAATCCACCCCAATTTGTAGAAGATAATTCTCCAGTATCAAATCTACCGCTCAGAGGTATTTATAGATCTAGTTTTTGAATATCTTGATATCTTTTATGCTTACATATATGTAAAACTACAGAAGAAACTATTTTCCTGTACAGAAATTAGAAGGAAATGTATATACATTCAAGCTATTTAGCTTTTAATGTAATCAAATCAAGAATTTAATTATACTTGAATTTACTCATAACTATTGTATAAAAATTATTTATCACAAAAATTAGGTTATAAGATCAAGGTCATAAAGAAGATTTTGATTAATATCAAAAAAAAATATTTCTTATTTTATGCATAAAATTCCATTAGCAATAGACATAAATATTACAAACTTTTTTACAAAAGTTTGTAATATTTATATATTTATTAAAACTTTCTAAATATAATATTAATACTTGAACATAACCAAAAAATACCTGTAACTAAAGTAAATATTTTTTTAAAATCACATAATTAAACATTTAATAATATTAATATAATATATTTATTTTATCACAGATTTAGCCGAAAGAGCATCACCAACCTACGCATGGAAACCACATGAATTAGTCCCTGCTGCATATAATACTTATTATAATACACCATTCCAGCCATTCTCATCATCAAATGCTACTCCCAGCATATATAATTGTAATTACACAAATGCTAGCAACACATATAATATCAGTGATCCATCAAGGACAAAGCAAAATACACCTCCAGTGTCATATATGAGTAATGTAATAAATCCAGTTCAATTCAATTCAACAAATGCTCAACATCAATACTCATCGAGTCCTGGAGCGAATGCTTACACAAATGTGCATTATATGAATGCTAATATAGGTCCGCCAATGCAAAATCAAGTGCAATATAAAAGTAAAATACATTGTGCAGAATTTCCTGAATTAGATAACATGACGAATGAAGAACTGTTTCAACTCGCTGAAAATGAAGACTTAATGGATGAATTCTTAGAAAAGCATACTAAACTAAAAGAAATTGACTCTGCAGTTGAGGATGCTATTGATTGGGTGGAGAAAACAGCAAGTAAGTTTAAATAAATAGAAATCGAGAAATATATCAATAATTGTGATAATTAGTGCATAATTTATTTTACATAATATATTAAAATTAAATTAAATTTAAATACATTACAATAAAATTAATATTTGATTAAGTTATAATATGACTTAATTATCAGTTAAATACAATCATCTACAAATTAATCATGCATGTTTATGAATTTTTCATGAGGTTAAAAATGATAAAATTTCGTCATTAAATACAAATATACTTTTCTTCAAACTATTAAAAGGTTTGTTCTTTTTTACAGTTTACATTATTAAAACGGCATGATTAAATATTTTAAAAAATCGATTTTTTGAGAAAATCTTGAAAAATATCCAGTTTTACAGAAACTCATTAGCAAAAAGTTGTATAATTTTTAAAAACACATCTTTCTTTTTAAACAGATTTTTATGAAAACTCGATCCTTGAAATAATAAGCGATGAAAAATAGATGTTTACAACGATTTTGAAATTTTATTTTGATAGATATGGTCGTGTGCCTATTATGCAAAACCATAGTTTTTTTGCATATGTCAAACCGTTATAGTTTATTTATTTTTGTTTATATAATTACTTATAATTTATATTCCAATAATAAAATAAAAATAAATAAATAAAATTTGCTTACATTATTTTAATTAATTTAAAATTTTTTCTTTTATAGCAACGAATCTGTCAAGGGAGCAGGAATTGCAGGAGCTGCGCGAGGACATTACTGATAAGGTGCAAACGGTTGAGACATTGAAGACCCGTTACGACCAGCTCGTCGAGCAGTACAATAAGCTTACTGAGGTATTCGCGCCTGAGCACATTAGAGACTGTCTGAAAGAAGCAGCCGACGAGAGTCAAGAGCAGAGCGAGGTTATTGCCCAAGACTTTCTGAATCGCAAGATCGATGTAGAGCGTTTTCTCAGCACGTACGTCGAGTGCAGGAAGCTCGGTCAGGCGAGACGCACCAAGGAGGAGAAGCTGGCACATCAGCTTAACGAGCTCAAGAGAGCCGGCAATCACTGAACAAATTAATGCGCTTTTTTTTCTGTGAAAAAAGAAAAAGATGACCGTGAACATTGGAAGAACACGTTGTTGTACACAGCCTTTCTCTCACATTATTATACTTTATTTCGCAAGGACGCTAGGCTACTACATAAGTTATATCATTGCATTGCTTCAGTGGTAGATTTTCGAGTATGTATGAAGTGTACAATTTTTATGCGTGTTTCTACTCTCGTTGACTTCCTGTTGATGAGATATGAGCTAGCTTAGAACGATATTCAGGACTGATCGAAAACCTTATAAATTATTGTTAATAAAAATTATTTTTTTTAAACCACGGTTTTAGTTGAGTATCCTTGACAGTACATTAACACCTATTTCACTGAGAGATGATGTTGACAAATTATTAATGAAAATTTTTAATAAAATATTTGGATTTTAATTTAACAATTAAAATTATTAGTCAATTAGAACTTTGTAGTTCTTCAAACTTATGAAATCCTATCAAATAAATAAGTTATGAAGTCTGTATACAAAAATCAACGATGTCTCGAAGGATCAGCAGTGCTGAACCATCAAAAGTTCTTTTTTTCTTGAAAAACTTTAAAGTTGTCGAATAAACTGTACATTATTAAAACTTACAAGAAAAACATGTAGGTATTATTTTCTTACAAGTAGGATTAGGTAGTTAAGAATTGTTTCAAAGCGTAAATTGTAAGATTAAAATAAAATTGTGATGTCTTATGTAAAATGAAAATTGTATATATTAAACTTGCTTTGGTTTTACTAATAAACAAATAATTATTTTATTCTTAAATGGGAAGTTAATTGTTGTAAAAATATGCATAAAAAATATTTGTCTTGTACTTTATACACTCATGCAATAACAATGCAATGAAAGAATACTGTTAATGCTCCCTGTTTCTTTTTGTATTCATAGTTGAATTTATATATACGATATTTATATCGATGGCTCGTAGCAAGAGTCCGCTTTTTCAATCTGTTTCGGTGCCATCGATGAACAACAATTGTTGAATCTTACACAAACACATCACGCCACCACGTACTGCTTGGCCGCTTACCGATCCTTGCGATGTGTATATGTGTGTATATATATCACAAGGATTGTTTTAGAGGCGATCTTAGACATTCCAATAAGTGGAAAAAATATTTTTTGTAGTGATGAACCGCAGTGCTAAAAAAATAATTTTTTTCGACGTTGATCAGAGCACCGGTAACTGTAATCTAAAAAGAATATGTTTTTCAAGATTGATAATTTATCATCACAAGAAAAAATTTTACGGGAGAAAATACAATCAGCGATTAAGAAAACAAACGCTGGAAAGTGCAGTGTTCGATCCGATTTTACATACTTAAAGCAAGCACTTTTTTACTGCATTGTAAATAAATTTTAGGAAAAAGAACGGTATACATATGTATGTACAATTAACAAGAAAACTCGCAAGCCTCTTTTGCAGTTTCAACAGATCGTAAATATTAGTTGTAATTAAATGAGTATCTTCTTTATGGATGTTCCTAATTGTCGTATAAATTTCTGCGCTCTATAGATACAGAAATAATACGATAAAAGTAATTGAGATTGTGTTTTTGAAGTATCAAGGAACTTGATGAAGAAAATTTCTTTTCTGCGATTTGTTGCAGCTTGTGTATTGATTGAAGAAAAAGATTGTAATTTTAAACAATTTGCGAAAAATATAAGATAAATATTTATAATAACGACTCTTGCATTTTTCTATATAACAACTCTGTTTATTAGACAAGTTTTTTTATAGACAATATTTACAAATATCGATGCTTACACGCAAAGACGCTGCATTTAGTTGAGTAAATCATTGTAGATATTCATGCTTACAAAAATAATGCAATATTTTAGCGAAGAAATGTTGTTTTTTAAAAAAAGTATTGTGCATATATGAAATATTATTAAATGTTCATTCTCAGACTTTAGCCTATCGAAACCTAAAACGTTAGTTCTTAATTTTCTCATTACACTTATTTTGCAAAAAATACATTTGTAAATTCTAAATCTGTCCATGTATTGCATAGAATTATCTTTGAGCAGTACTTATAAAAAATATTTTTCTTAATTTAGTAAACTAATATTAAAACTGACTCATTTTTCATTTTATAAACTAAATATTTTATAGCAAATTTTAATTAGAGTCGCATATAAAATCAAGTTCTAGACGAAATGTTTTCCAGTAAAATAAAAATAAAATAAAACAAGATTACTTTAACATTTAAAAATAATAAATTATGACTTCTGTTTCATCTCACTTAGTTTGTTAAATAATCTATTACAATGAAACACAATAAATTGAAAATAATCTCGTTGTCTATAATTACTAGTAATTATTTGCTTACGAAAAACGGACTAAAAAATTCGGCAGTGTTAGATACAAACATAATGTAATGTAGCTTGATAACTTGAAACTTAACATATATTACTTAGAGCAGATTAAAAAATGTAGAAAATTTTCAATTCTAACAATGTAATTAAAATGAAAAAATGTCTGAAGCATGTCATGAGTTGGTCCTCGCAACACACAACTCAACTGTTTAAAAATTTTGACTTAATCACAAGTCCTTTATCAGTCGAAAATTTCAAGGATCAACGAACGATATCATGATGTAGCGAGTGCCCTTGGTGACCCTGAGACCCTCGTGGTAGTGGGTTAGCCTACCCGGGTGCATGAGCATCCAGCCGGGTTTGGTATCAGTAACCGCACAGTCGTAGCGTATGAAGCGGCAGCCACCACCCTCGTAGTCCACACCCACTCGGTTTAGGGCGATGTTGATCGTGTAGGTCGAGCTGTCGTGATGGGGCTTCAGACTTGGTTGTTCGTCCGGTCGGTAGCGCACCACGAAATTCATCAGTGAGCGAGGAGGCTGTAGATGCAGATTTTTTTTATTAATGGTTTGCTTTGAAGTTTGATTATAAGTTTGCTACATGATTGCCTTTCTATAATAAGTGAGTGTATGTGTACATTGATGTGCTAGAAGATTCTTTTTGCTATAAACTTGCTAATTTTCAACAGCTATTAGGAAAGATGGCTTTTTTGACAGACGTATAGTACTATGTACATTAAATAGTAAAAAGAATCTTTTTCTTTACAAAAATCGTGCAGTTTTGAATGATGGAAAAAAGCAAATTCAATTTTTTATGAACAAGCGTTAAGTATTTTTAAAAAATGTAAAAAAATTGTATATACACTAATTGCTAGAGAAAGTAAATGTATTTTAAATAATTTAATTAATATATAAAATCATGATTTGAATTGCATCAATAAATAATATTTACAGGTATGCGTGTAACTGGTGTATATTTCATAAAAGATATTAAAATTTATTAATTAAATATGAAAGTTAATCGTAAATCGCAGTATCCAGGATTCGCTTTTCTAATAATCAATCAGTGACGTTTAGAAAATTATCCATAATTGAAAATATAAATTAGTTTCATAATTAACAAATTGAAATATAAATAAAAAATGATTTAAAATATTATTAACGATTTTTCCGCAATTTATTCATTACGTATTTACGTGCTTGAATGTCGTGAAAAATTTAGGAGATTGTGCTAAATTGTTGATAACGCTCGAGTGATTGCAATATACTGTGCTTCTCTACGTTTCCACAGTAATCCATAATTAGCCGAGTTTTCCTTGAACCAATACAAATTCATCTTAGAAGGGATTAGTAATAACGGAAAGAAATATTTATCGAGCAACCATCAATTGCATGTAAATATAAGCATCGGCTTTTTTCAAGTTAAACAATAAACATTCCTTCCTCATTCAATATACAGATTATTACTGATATCAAAGCACAAGCAGTCCTCGCGACACAAGGTTTTCTAGCAAGGGACGCTTACATAGTCCATGTATCCCGTGAACACGGCTTGCTGCAACGGATTCACATAGACTCTAAGGAATTCAAGCCAGGATTCGTCGAGACCTACTTGGGTCATGTGTATATCGCGCGTCGGAACGGCTTCGTAACCATTTTCGAGCCGCGGATCCTAGATCGGGCCCCGACAGGGCGCGAGAACAAAAGAAAAAGAAAAAACAAGGGATGAGTGAGGTTTTGTATGACATAGCTTACGTCGTGGTAGTATCCTAGGTAGACAAGTTCCTGGAGCGGCCTCACGTAGTTACGTAGCATGAACAGCCACTGGGACTCCAGATCAACTTGGTTCATGTGGATGTCTCGGGTCGGCACATTCTCGTAACCGTCCGAAAGCCTCGGATCCTACATTTTTTGGCGTCAGAGAGTTTTTGGTTCGGTGCGCGTCATCGGCTAAGAATACTTTGAAACTTCTCTTAGCTCGATGACGGCGTACCTAATTTTTCTTTTTTCTTTTTTTTTTTGAAAGAGATTGTTTTGAATTATTATATTATTTTGACACTGGCCAACATGTCGCACACGTAACTTTTTGAAATTTGAAAACTTGGATGATCGATTTTGGATTACAAAGAGTCGTAACCAATGTTGGCGAGTGTGCAGAATATGGATGAAAATTTATCTAGAACATTTTAACTTATAAGAATAAGTTTTCACGAATTCAAAATATTCTAAAAGAATTTTGTTCCATTAGATCTATATAATCCAGTTGTCAGTTTATTAGTACAAAAAATAATTTTCATTAAAATAAATAAGAACAGAAAGATTCAACGGTATGATTAATATTAGCATAAGTTCTGGAATAAGTTTAAGTAGCAGATTTTTACATGATAAAATGCATGAAACTTGTGACCTGCTGCATATTAAACTAACATTCCAAAACTAGTTGAATCCGGCAAAATTAAAAAACAAGGGCAAACTTACATAGTTGGAGCCATCGGACCACTTGCCGTAGCCCTCCATAACTTCAATCCACTCTTTGGCGAAACGTTCAGTAACGATAGGGAACCAGAAGACATCCGGACAGGGCTGAAGTAAAAAACTTGAGCTTAGCAAGTGCACGCGCTTAAATCGTGCAGCCACTAAAGCGCGTAAACTTACCTGGATATGCGTCTTGTTGGGCTCAAAGCTCTTGGAGTAGTCCTCGTGTATATACCTCTTCTCCCAGTCGAGCTTGTTGTCGAAGAGCTGATAGAGGTCCGGGTTGGTCAGCGACACGTTGAAGCTGTCTTGATTAATGAGGTGGCCAAAGTCCAGCCGGTTGCTCACGTACATGAAAATCTCCCGATGACGGTTCGCATAGGCGAAGGCCATGTCCGGGTCCAGATCGCCCTCGACGTAGGACGGCCTGCTGGCCTCGTCGGCAAGTAGACTCGCGTTCACCAGGTAACAGCTGCTGATGAATGGTACGTTCCATATAAGAATTAGTTCCGGCTACTTTTTCCCATTTTTATAAATTCTTTTAACAAGCATGCTGACATGTTCTACATGTCTATGCACATAGATTATTAAAAAATTCGGATATTCAAAAATGTTTGTAATATTTCAACTTGATTATCGATAAAGAGGAAAACAATCAAATCCCCTGGGTTTCCAGGCGCAAATCTGAGGCTTCTTTGCGTGCGCTCAGAGGTCGCGT
>JAPYZB010002406.1:0-15119 GCA_030522745.1 Eupelmus kiefferi
TAACTAATTAATCTCGACTGGCGTGATAAGACCAACTTTCAAGTTAAACATTACAATAAATTTTATCTTTGTGAACGCCATTTCACTGATTGAAATGTTTATAAGGAATCATAATACTGAATAAGTGTAATTAAATGAAAAAAATGAATAGCCGCGAAATTCAAAAAATTCTAAGCACGCACGTAAAAAATAATCCACCCTTTCCTCCACAAAAATCAGCTTTTTTAGCCGCGCACAACATAAGGACGCGCATTACTTAAAGCAATAAAACCGGCCGGCTTTCGCATAGCAATGCGTCGGGACACAGAGCCGGGCGGATAAAAAAGCAGAAACGAGCACTCGGAGATGATGCCACTGACGAAGAAGTTATGCGCGTGTGTCCGGCTTTAATCTCTTTCTCTCTCTCAAGCACTCTCCCAACTGTATGCATCCAACCGGTCACCGGGCGTCCTTCGTCGAGGTCGTAGTCCCTTTTTCCTCTGGCGCTCGTTCGCGCAATGGTGTATTTTCATCCGTCGCCTCTCTCGCATTGCTCACGTATACATACTCCCTTCTTTTTGCGCCGAACAAACGCGAGTCTCTCCCGACACTTCCCGATCGTTTTAACGACGACTTTTTCCCCGGCTCTCTCTCGGCCCTTCAGCCGGCTGCTTTTTGCGAAGAGGCTTTTTTGCGCGCTGGGGAAATGGGCTTCCGCGTGCGCTAGGTGTACACAGTGCACTTTGTGCGCGACTTGTCTCTGTGCATACACACTCGGCGCGATGCGCTAATTCCGGCTACGTGGAAGTGTATGTGTGTCACGGTTAGCTCGCGTGAAAAAGAAGACGCGCGAGCATTCGACCCAGTTCTGCGCTTGTACGAATGTACGCCAGCGCATATCAAAGCTTCAGCGTATTTGCGCTGAATCACTTTGCGCCGGGCGCGCACGCGATTGTGGAACGTCGTTATTTTAGTTTCGAGTTTTGCGAGATGATCCGTTTCTTTTGGCCGGGGAAAATGTAAAAAGGCTAGGCTGAAACGCCGGGCGGTAAAAATGCGGCCCGAACTGAAAATTTCTGCAGTAGTTTTGACGCTTGAAAAAAGTTCATAGAATTGTAGAACGTGCAAGCGTATATTTTTATTTGCTGAGCAAATTTTTCACGTGAAAAAGTTATTTAATTTACAAACTTGTGTTTTTTCTTTCCTTTGGTGAATTAAATTAGTTTTTAATGAAATTAATTTAAGATTATTTACAATATTACTATACTTTTAGCTTTTGATAAATTTTAGTTCTATTATATAAGTGTACTTATAAATATAAAAATAAAGTCTATAAAATTATTCTATAAAAGATATTATCATATTTGAATAAGTATCTTTAAAGGCTACATATATCCTTTGAAGTGTAGAAGTCCATCAATGGACTTTGAAGCTGAAGTCCTTACGTAATTCAGTGCAGTCGAAGTCTTTTACTAATTTGGTCTGCATCTCTTCAAACAGGTATTTTAACTAGAGCACATTTTCAAAATCTTCTTGCGCTGAAAAGCGGTTTCCTCGTGATGAAAGTACGAGAGCGCAGCGCACTCTTTAGCAGTGAAAATCCGAGGAATTTCATTAGATCAGCTTCCGTATCTGTCTATAAAGCCCGAATTAGTGATTTTGCGCATGCAAAGGCTCATGGGTATTCTCGAGTGCTGGGGGGCTACGCTCGACGAAAGTCCAGCCTGAAAAGCATTGGCATTTAAATTTAAGTCAATGTGTTGTTACTTACATCCGCGCGGCGCTGTACATTTCTTTCGGCAGAAAAAGAGAAAGCACCCGTTTGTTTCTTTCGAAACATTTTTCTTTCATCTGTTTCATTCTCCCTTCGGTATATATCGCCTATTCAACGTGTTTCTCTTCTGTTATTCGGCCATTTCTATGACCGACGGAACATTCTTCTGAGAGTATTAAGTAATTACGCGATAAGTGCACTTATTTCTGAATTAGCTTTCTTTATATTCTTTTTTTATTTCCCCATTATATCCACACAATTCAACGTAACTCACTTTATCTTGAATGCAGCTTTTGTGAATTTTTTCCAGAAACAATGTTTTTCTAACGATATCAAAACGTTTTCTCAGAATTATTTTGGCCCTTCATTTTGATAATTTTTGTATAATTTTACTTAATTGAACATATTTCTAAATTTGTATATTACGACTTGTTAATGTCTGTAATTTTCCAATTATATAGAAGTACGTGTTATGCAACATAAGTTTTACGGAGAGCATATAATATTTACTTCTGTAAAAATTCTGAAAAACAAATATAACACAGAATTCAATCATTTTGTATATTTATGCCCATCCAACCATAATTGTAAAAAATTTGTTTTCCTACAACTATAATATTTTAAATGATTTTACTTAACAAGCAGCTCGAAGTTTCTAAAAGCGAAAAATACGCAAAAAATGTTAAATCTAGACAATCCGTGCATCATCAACTATACAACCCCGATTCTCTTGCCTTCGCAAAAAAGAAAACGAAAAATCCTTACAAAAGCCACAAAACCAAAAAGACATCGGCAATTCTTTCTCTCCTCGATTCCGCAACCCAAGAAAGCTTCGCATTCAAATATCGACGGGCATTTTGCCGGGCTTTCTCAAAATTTCCCAATGCACTTTCGGGCCATATTCCCGCCGCATCGGCGTCCCACACGTATACACGCGCTCTGCGCTCACGTAGCTAATAATGACTTTCCTCGCGAGGCTCTCCCCAATGGCTACGCTCGGCGTAAAAAAATATCCCCGCGCCTATCTCGCATAATTTTCCGCGAAAGCGAGAACAATTTCCAGGGAGCCCGTGAGCCAATTAAAACGCGCACGCGCGCGAACTGCGGGGGGACAATTACACGATGCACGAGAGTAGAGAGAGACTCCCATGATGGGAATCAGGCGCATCGGATTCAAGATCACGGCGAAGGGTCGAGCCGGCAGCGCGCAGCTGCCGTAATTGCGCGTGAACGCCGCCACGCGCCATTCTTTTTTCTTTCCCGCTGCAGCCACTTTCGGTTTTTATTCGAGACGAGCCAAACGAGCGACGAGCTACGTGAAGAGCGTGCGAGCCGATGCGTATACGAGCGGGTACGTGCATTGAGCGGCGTACACTCGAGAGCAAAAGTGCAGTGACGAAGTGACTTGATGGGGGAGACAATTGCGTCAATTAGGTTGTTGGAGGTGTTTATGTGATTGTATTTAGTTACTTTGAAGAGTTGGAGATGTTAAGACGAAACTTGTAGAGACAATGTTTGAGTCAGAGTGGTTTTGCGATATTGAATAAAATTTAAATGCTGTTTCTATTTTCGGTAGAGAAAAATAGCAAGACTTTTCTTATAATTTATCATTTTTTTTAAAAGGCAAGCTTTTGGTATTGTATTAATAGAAAGATGACGTTAAACTGGTTTCTATAATATAATAAAATAAAAAATTACCAGAATGTAAGCCATTTTTTATAAATTCATTGAATTAAAGAAATTTGTTTGCCATTTTTCAAAAACTATGGGAGCAATAAACTTTTAAATAAAAATACAGCTTTAAAAAAAACATAAATATAGACTATATGATCCATAAATATCTTCATCTTTTTAATTTAAAAATTATTATTATTTCAATTTAATATATTTAAAAGAAAGTAATTATTTTAATCTTAAGAATTCGTTTCATTTATAATATTTTATTAATTATGACTTTCGCTTTCTGTTACAGGTGAGTTTCACAAATTATCATATTATTAAGTCAACTGCAGCACGTAAGTTAAAATATATTAAATTACTCATATCTTTCAAACTTAAGTTTGAATTTATAATGCAAAATTTCTTATGTACAAAAATACACACAGATTCTTAAAATCTGAAATCAAAAATCATTAAAAAAATAATCATCCGTGGCCCCTTCGCACCTAATTAGAAAAAATAGTCACGAACAAGCGCACCTTCCAAGCCACTGCTGCACGATACTGTACAGCCGATGGAAACGCGTAGAGTTCACGGGTAACACACCGCGATTGTGTTGGGTGGCTTCCTCACTTTTACTCGTCGGCGCGGCTTGTAGGCGATGAGCCGCGTGCTAAATGCAGCGCTCGCACTCTGGCGCCATGGAAAATTGAACGTGACAGTTCTCTCGCGCTCTCTCGATTGTTATACATCGCGCGCACGCGCAGGAGACTCGAAAGCTGAAAACGCGGGAGTGGAAGCCCCACTTTCCGACCTTTTCGCTTTTATCGATAGGCCGACGAACCCGGGCACGGTGCATTCATTAAAAAATCGGAAGGAGTAAAAAAGGGGCCTTTTTGCCCGACACTTTCACGGTGAGAGGATCGTTGGTAGTCAGCGGCCGTGATAGATCGAAATTTTCGAATTTCTGTTATTGCTTCGCGCTTTTTAAGTACTTTGTCGCGTGACTGTCGGATGTTCCGAGTTGCTGGAAATTTCAAAACGCAATTCAAAGTTCAATTTCAATTACAGTAGTGATAGTTACCCAACCTTAATAAGAACTAAATTTTAAAGATAATATCTAGTATAATTATTTGTAATAACACAATATAGTTTTGGTAAAAATATCTTGAAAATTTTCCCAACATAAATTTTTTATATCTGTTGTCTACGTCGCCTTATTAACCACACATCTTCTAAGAACATTAAAAAAAACATTACGAGCGCTAAATCTTTTTCTAAAGACATTATGACAAGGCGAACGATCAGCGCTCGTTTTAAAGGATGATTTAGTCCGTTCGAATCATCGCGGTTCTAGCTAGAAATTGCTCTTGGCCTTTTCGGTAGATAGGCGTGCAAAATGCAATTCGTCGCTTCACATCAGCGTCCCAACGGGGGAGAGAGAGAGCTATTTGTCGATTCTCTTCTCTCTCTCTTTTGCACTTCGGCTTTCTGACACATCTGACTGCTCTTTGCGGGAAAATGCGCACGCGACTGACTGCGCCGGCGAACCGAATTAGAATCGACTCATATAATCGCCGCGTCAGCTTTTGCGAGGCGCAAGTCAAATATAGTTATCTTTCGATCTAATAAATGAATATCGCTGCTAAGCTACAAAAGCGAGCTTCGATATGGAGTCGTTATGTCATCATTGTGCGCGAGATTTTTTGATCATTACCATGATCGGCTTTAACTATCGAAGTATAATTAGAAGACAGATGAATGCGTTTAATTATATCATTCAATTAGGCCAGTTCTGTGAATCTAAATTGAAATAAGTAGTATTTTTATACGCTAAAGTTTTCATTGGGGCTTAATGAATGGAATATACAGTCTCATCACAATATTAGATTGTGCCGAGGGGTTACTTGCACGTGAAAGTGGGGTACAAGTAATTGCATCGTGCAATCGATTTCATAGTGATTTCACCCTCGATTTTAATAAATTTAAATCGTTTTGAAATCGCTTAAATTGATACAAAATAAATTTAATAATAAATTTAGGTGGGGCTCATTAAGTAGACTGGGTATGATTGATTACTCAGAAAATTAAATTTTTTAATATTCGAATTCAAAGTTTACTTAGAATGAAAAAAATTCACAAGTTCATATACATTTAACAATATAAGAACATACTGCCTCTGGCAGAAAATTGACCAGATTCTGGGAAGAATTTCTGGTCAATAAATGTTAAAATAACACATATATAAAAATTCTGGAAAGTCTTTGAACAGAATTTCTTGATAAGTATAATTTTAACGTTTATTGACCAGAAATTCTGCCCAGAATCTAGTAAATTTTCTACCAGGGGTTCAAATACAAAAAAATGAAATTATTAGAATTTTAACGACTAATATTTTAATTTAATTCACATTTTTAAGAAAATGTAACTGCTGATATTTTAGTTTCAGTCATTTATATTCTGTCATTTTCAATTTAGTTCATTTTAGTATAAATTCGAAACGAGCTTTCGCTTTTTTGTTATTCACCCATAAGCCCCTTTCTCCGCTACCCGCTTTTGTTTACAAGAAGCATTCTTTTAAATTTCTTAATCGATTTCCAAATTAACGAAATCGATTTCATCGTACACTGCCTAACTGATTTCCTCGGCGACTAACCCCTTGGATTGTGCATTTAAAAAGTGTATTGAAAAGGATTTTTTATAAAAACTTTATAAAGACTTATTTTTATGCAATATTAATTATTAAAATTGACAAAAATATTTTCCAAGTTTGCATGTATTAGAATAAAACATCAAGTTATATGTTTATATTTTACAGATTTATCATTGTCGTTATTATTATTGAGTATAACTCAAAAATTACAATCAGTTGAATAATCATTTTTAATTTTAAAATTTAGTAAAATACAAGTTTACTATGATTACTAGTTTAATAATTTTTGCTAAACAAAATCTCTTGGGAACGGCTTCTGATACAATTTACTTTCTTCAGCCCAGCTATTTCCATCCAAGCTAAGCCTAAACATACTTAACAGAGTACAAAAAGACGCAGACGACACACGTCCGTAGCAATTCAATCTCTAAATTGACGGGCAGCCGCGGCCAGCCTCTCACCTCGGGCACACAAATCAAACGAAACGAGCATTAATAATTAAATAATCCAGTCTCCCAAGCGCCTTACCATCGCTCTACTAGCCCAAGCTCCGTCATCGTCGTCGCATCGTCATCATCTCCGGTAATTGCCGCGCCGAGCGCCGGTGCATCGACCTTGCGCGCTCTCTCGCCTACAAAATAAAACGTCTCAGTGCAGCGGAGGTGGAGAAGCACGAGGAGGAGGAGGCGGAGGCGGTGAAAAGCGCTCGCAGCATTAACGGCGAAAGTCTCTGCAGTTCGCTCGCGACACATTCGTCATTCCCCTCTGGTCCGGACGATTTCGCGCACGCGCTTCCACTCTCAATTATTATGATTCCCTTGCAGAGATCTCAATCTCGCGCGGCACACGAGCGCATTTTCTCTTCGCGATGATGATAAGCATCTCTGGAGCCGAGCGCAAAACGTAGCGCTGCGCTGCTTTTCGTTCTCGCTTTTCATTAGGCATTGTAAGAACGCCTCGTTAAGAGAGCTGTACATTTGTGTAAGCTGCGCGCGCGCGCTCTGTGGCTTGTTTCCTTTTTGCCTTATCTGCCGCGCCGGAGCTTCCTCTCTATGTTTTGAATATAAAAGCGAGAGTCGCGCGAATTAATTAGGGATAACGAGAGCCGGATATACGCGAGGCGATGACTTTTTCGAGGAGAGAGGATGGGAGCGATGATGGGAGACGATTGCTGGAGTATTTTGGTGCAATGTTGGATGAAATGGCTTTTTCTTTTGTAAGTAAATAGATGTAAACGTTGGTTAGGTATAGGTCGAAAATTGATATAAAAAAAACAACTTATATTTAAAACGGAAATAGTGTGTCTCTAACTAATCCTATACATCTATATGATTAAAACATTTAAAAAAAATTTACGAAGTTGTAAAAAAAGTTGTAATAAAATTATTACACTTTATAAGTATAATCCAACCATTGATTGCTGAAAGTGACGTATTTGCCAGCTATAATTTTTTTTAGATAAATTTCAATTTGACAAGAAATTTGACGAAATTTGAAGATTTTGTTAGCCAATGTAGTAGTTTTTACATAAACAAACTTTATAATTCTTGAACTGTTCCTGTGCGCAGCCAATCAAACGAGCTTGTGCTTATCAATTCTAATTTGAAAAAATAATACTGGCATTAAATGAATTAGTAAGAAGATATTGAAGCATAAATTAATTTTGTGCAAGTTCAGTTGAAGGAAATGTATGTAGATGACTCGATTTATTGCTGGTCTAAACGTTTCAGTAACACAGTCGATAATACACTTGACTTTCAATCCAAAAAAAACAGAATTGATTCTTCAAGACGAAAAATTTTTTTAGAATAAAAGTATTTTTATATTCGTATATTATTAATTCGACTGTTTCCCATAAATGTACGGAAGATTTAAGAATCAGTCAAATAAATTTTTTTCTAAATAGATTTCAATGAAAAACCAAACTTTTAATTTTGTACAGTAAAAGTAACTAGAATGAGTTCAGTGACAGAGTAGGGTGATAGTCATTGGCAAGATAAGTCGGTTTTCTCGTGAACAAAATTCACTACTTACAGTGTTTTAAAAAGATGTAGTTTTGATAATTTTGACTTTATTACTTTAGTGCGTTTTTTATTTAAAAGATACAAAACTGACGAGATTAAGTTATTACAATTTATAATATACGCAGACGGATACTGAAATATACTGAAATAAAGTATATATAAAAATTAAAATTAATTTAAATTATAAATGTTAAATTACAGCTTGAGCAAATACTTTTATTTTATTTATTTATTTATTTATGTATTTACTTTTCAAAATGCATTTAATGTTGTAAATAATTGCAATATTTTATTCGTCAAAGCTTTCTTTTTTTCCATATTATTTGCTTTTCTCAAATGTACAGCTATGGGCGGCGTTATGATTCTGAAATTATAAATCGAATTTATATAACTTTTCACATATGTGCATTTCAATATATTATAATTATTGTTATTATAATTGTTTTATCGAACTTTTGATATAAATAGCTTTTACTGTATTTTTAAGACTTCAATGAATTCGTTCCATTTTGATTATCGTAATTTATTTTAATAAAAAAAACATTTATTTTCTGTTATTTTATCATACGATTGAACTTTTTGCACGAAGAGTTTTTTATGCATGTTAATTGATTGAAATTGAATGAGAAGGAATTTCTATTTTAATGAAAAGTATTTCACATGTGTAATATCAGATTCTTAGGTATAGAGTAAGCAACGAAATTCTCTAACAAAAAATAAGTTGCGTTAGTCAATAATTGACCTGGTGAACAAACGCTCGTGGTTGAGTTAACTACACTTATTTTCGACATCTAAAATTACTTGTACTTCTTCTATACTTTCTAGCACATATTTTAATAAGAGCTCAAATTTTGTTTACAAAGGATTTTTCCTAACAACGTAATTGCAAAGTCAAAATGATAAACTAAGATAAACGTGTGTAGTCTAAAGATTTTTTAAAAAATGTACATTCCTTTTTAGAAATATGCTAACATAATTAGAAATTTTTTGTGATGGTATTTGTTAACGTATGGATAGCAGATATGGTTAAATCTAAAACTTTTTATTTCAAATATCGATTTTTATAATTTTTACATTACTTTCGATGAAACTAAATACGATGAATTGGTAGCACAGGAATAATATCCAATAAATATTTAACTTTCTTTATTGCGTTAACGATAGCTCTTCTCCAATACCGCAGCTCAATTTCACCAGCGTGTACAACGAGTTTTCGCGAAAATGGCGAAAAACGCTCATGCGCGACAAAATGAATCACTCCACTCAGTCTAGAAAAAAAATAATCAGCACTGTGCTGGTTAACAGGCTCGCTTTAAGTAGCCAGTACTTGCGGCGGGAAGGAACTCGACTATAAGCCGCATCGGTATCGCTGATACACAGAGCGAGTTAATAACGGTAACGAGAGCGTTGCGAAAGGGCGATGAGTTATAATAACAACGCGCTGGAGAACGAAATTGAGAGATTGAGAGCCGGGAGTTCCGCTTTTGCACCAACAACGGGGGAAAGTGTACAGAGAGAAAGAAAGAGAGAGAAGGAAAGAGAGAGATAGAGAGATATTGAGAACCTTCCGAATTTCTACAGCTAGATCGTGCTGTATTGATTGCTATAATTTTGATGAACTTTATTGTTAAGGATTTAATAAGTGTAATTGAGTCGATTGAAAACCTTTTTTTTCGGTGGCATTTTTTAAAATTGGTCGTTCTACGTTGGTAAAATTATAAGCCTGTAAGAGGATTACGAGGATCGTGAGTAGAAGTGGGGCAAGTCTCTGTATTTGCTTCTTGTGATTGTAACAAAGATAAAATTAATTATCATATGTATTAAAATCTACATTAGTTTATTTGATCATAGTTATGATCAAATTCAATAATTTTTTTTAAATATATTCAATAAACAATAGTTATATATAACCATATTTTTCGCAATATGTCTTTTGAAAAAAATTTCATTTTCACGCACTCGTTACTACATACTCGCGCACACGCATATGCAATCACACACAAGCAGCACGGACACTTTTTCCAAAAATAGTATACTGTAACTTTAAGTACTTTAAAACATGTTTGTAACATGATTTTTTTAAATCTTTCTATCACTATCACAACGCTTCCTAAATACAGAAAAAACAAAAATAAATTATTCTTATATTTTTATAAAAAGGAAAATAAACGAGCTTTTCTAGCAGTTTACTTTCGCAACTATTACTTAAAGTATTTCTAAAGCAAATATTTATCAATGTATTTTTGTTGTTCTATAATAAAGATTTCTATGCAAATTAATAATGAAAAGTAACCATGACTTACTGTAATAAATAATTACTTTATACAGTTGTTCTTTCTTACAATTTTCCATATTTCAAAACGATAACAAATGACAGCTTTTATGGTTGCTATTGATCTTATTCAATATTAAACAGACTATATCAATAAGTCTTAAAATGACAGATTCAAAGCTTTCACAATTATTTACTTTAGCGTTTTTTTTCTAAAATTTTTTCGCGGCAACACCTAAGAAAGCGAAACGATCGGTATTTCGCAATTTCATTAATAACTTTTCGAACGACACAAGGTGAGAAATAAGACCTCGTATACCTAGTTTCCTCTAGAAAGCAACAAAACATACAATCGCCAATGAAATTACCTCGACTCTTGACATCCCATCATGCCCGCAGCGCGATTTTCGCGAAAATCCATATCGCGCTGCATAATCTCGTAACACCGAAGAAGCTACTACTCCAGTTTTACGCAATCGGCCCCCAATTCTTGCTTACACGCGAGCAGGTAGATATATCCTGCACACGTGTACTTGAACGCACGCCGCTGAGGAATGTGCGGATTATACAATGCGCGAGCGCGTATGTGTACACGCCCCTTTTACACTTTTCACATATTGAATTGCAATTCGTAACGGCAGTTCGTTAGGAAGTTTTTTCTTCCGTGAAATCAACTTTTCTTCGCGGCTTATGAAATGTATTTGCGATCGGTGCGCGCGCAATGTTGGTTTTAACTTCCTGCGAGATATGCGGAACTGAAGCGTTTCGTTGTGCGCAAGGATAATATAATATTGTTATGTATGATAATTTTGTGGATCGAATGATGTAACTTGCTCTACTTTCTGGCTTGGATTAATCGTCTGTTTATCTAATGATATGTCGGTTATTTCGTATAATGTTTAATTAAGTGGTTTCTGCGCTCGATGTGTGCATATTCATTTATTATCTAATACGAATTAATGAAATGTTCATCATTGATTGCAACTTTGGGAATAAATTTTCATAAAGTATGTTTCGTAAGCAATCAAACTTTAAATTTTAAACTTTGCTATCGTAATTTGTTTCAATAAAAAACGAATGTAGCATTTTAACGATTCCAAAAGTAGCATATATTCATATGTAGGCAGTAAATGTTACACGAAATTGATTGATTTCCACTTAACTTTTATGCTGTTTTCAGAAAATAATTAGCTTCTTTTACTAAGTTATACAATTGTGCAGTTTAACGATAATTTAAACGAAACGAAATACTCTGTATACATTCGTACAGATTAATAGAAGGCGAAAAATTCACGTAAGAGTATTCCAAGATCGTATTCATGATTTAATATAGACCGTCCATATTTAAATAACATCTTACAATAATTCCCTCGATCCTACTAAAGCGTGTACAAATCGGCGATTCAAGTAAAGTGCGAGCCCCGCTTAGATATACATATATATAAACGAAATAACGGAAAAATAGCCGGCAGGAAAAAGGCGCGCGCGCGCGCACGAGAACATTAACAAGCGAAAATCTCTCTCCCTCCGTCTGCTCACGATATTTCGAATACGTAAAATCTCCCTCTCTTTGTCGTTATTATTCATTTATGATAAGTGGCCGCATGCTCCGCAATATTCCCGCGCGCGAGCGCGTACACGCCGCTGAAATTTTGTAACCTGTCGAACCGATGCATATATACCCACATTTCTGATGCGAAACGTTCAGATTCGGCGCGAAATAATATAATAAAGCGCTCCCAGTGTTCTCGTGCGTGATTTTTCTATACAGCCTGTATAGCCGGCTTGTAGCATTATGCGCTCACCCACACGGAGCCGCACGTGCAGACCGCTCGGCTATACGGGCTTATGTATATGTATACAGGGGGCGGGTGAAAGGCGCGGCTCTCAGCCGAGAGCTGCGACGCCGCCGTAAAAAGTTAATTTCAGGCAAATTTTCCTCTCCGAGCCTTCGCGCGCGCTCGCCTAATATCGGAATTCCATAACGTGACACAATATCTCGCGCGCGCGCGGCCTTATGAGAAAATCGGCAGCGCAGCAACAAGTGCAGAAATTTTCGGATTCGAGAGCGCGGCGAGGGTGTCAACCGGTCGGGAAGGTGAGCGAGTCTCGGGCTCACGGCGCGAAATGTTTTCCGCGGGTATAAACGTTTATTTATTGGTAATGGCCGGTTACGAGCGAGTTTACGAGGAATTTTAACGGATTATTAACGGTTATTCTGCTGCTTGAGAATTAAAACTAATTATTTTCGACTCTTACGGCGCTGTTTTATTCCTTTTAGGTGGCTGTGGGGCTTGCCAGAGGTAATAGCTCACGATACGTTTCGTGCGAGGCTACTGGCTGAGGGAAGGCAATTATTGTCATGTGTTTTGGGTGTCAAAATTGGAAATTTGAGAGTTTAGTTAACAGATTATTTGCAATTCAATGTGGGACTTTAAAAATATGTGAATAGTATACATTAGAAATCACTTTTGAAGGTTTTTCAAAACAACAGTCTTGAATGCTCGTATCTTAGAATGTATGTTATTATTAAATTAGATTGAATACTTACAATATACTTACTAAATCGCTTAAATGCATAGTCGAGGTTTTTACATAATAATATGCGAGTAAGTAATGTTTGTAGATATTCTAGATCTTAATAGAAACATACTTAATAAGACCAAGCTATCAAACTCCCGTGACATCTCACAACATCAATTTTTTACATAATCCAATGAAGCAACATTATGACATCTATTACGCCCATACATGATCCTATATCAAACAACGAGACTTCCCAAACGCTTTTCATTCACGCAGAATGAAAAATTTCTACACGACATTTCGTGACGTGCGGCATAACTCGAGCTTTCTTCGTCAGCCAGCAGAACGAGGAAGTCGACCTTCCTGGGGGCATTTTTTCCTGCGCGCTCTCACTCCTTTCGTCCGATTATTACAGCGAAGTTGCGCCGTAACGCGCGCCGCACGCGGAACAAAGGTCAAAAAATGTGCAGCGGTCCCTTGTGCTCTATAAGAGAGATGACGACCTTGCCTCATATCCGGGTGTACACGCGCGCGCGCGTGCCGCTGTTAAGCTCATTATTTTTTTTGCCCGATACCTCTTAATGTACCTTTTGGCCGAGCATCGTGTATACGTCTGGCCGACAGCGGGACTTGATATATATTATTACAGCGCACAATGCGAGAAATCCTTGGATCATGACAATTTTACGTGCGCCGGTAACAATAAGCTGCGTTTTTTTTTGCCGTCGAAAAATTTTATCGGCCGGAAACTGCTTTTAATCTTAGATCGGCGCTTGTGTCAAATTATAATGAGGGCAGGAGTTAACTTGATGATCAATTAAATCTATGATTGCTTTCGAACAAAAAGTGTGAAGGGTTAAAGAGCTATTTTCCGTTAAAATACAATTAGCCGCTAACAATGTATCGGTAGTTTTAAGTAGCTTATTCATACATTTTTTTTCTAAAGTAATAAAAAGTAATGAAGTTGAAGAATAAGAACCATTTATTCAGTCATATTTGACATAAGATGTAAATTATCCGATGATTTGCAGTTTCTTTGGATCCCCAGTACTATTAATCTCGTACCTCCCAGTTTCGACAACATTAAACCGTAATCAATAGTTATTTTCCTCCCAAAGCAATACCATCATCAAAGGATTGCAAACACAAAACCTGCCAAAACACAATGACGCAAAGAGCCAGCCGGCACAATCCGCTCTACATACCCAGGAGCCATACACGCCGCATTACGCAAGAGTCGAAAAGTCGAAAAAGTCCAGAGAGCCTATATTTTCGTTGTCACAAACCAATAAGCGCGAGAGAGCCTGGCCGAGTTTCTCTCTCTCTCTCACCGCCTCATATCCTTACAATATATATCCTAGGCTCTCTCGCACACTCACCGACAAGCCAAGAGAGCTGAGAGCGGACAAAGCGCGCTCGGCGGCGATTCGAAATTGAACCATGGGAAGTTGGCACATTCCGGTGGCTTCGCGCTCGGGCGTATTCTGTAATACGGGCATTCGCTCTCTAGCCGCGCCTGGCCACGCTCACACAGCTCACCCTTCACCGGCGTGCGTCGTTCTCGCTCTCTTTGAGATAGTGTATAGGCCGAGCGCTAGGTAAGCTGCAAGAGGCCCGAGCGCGCGGGCCCTCGAGCGGGATATATTGCTCTTGATTGTGTGTATAGGCGACGCAAGCAGGGATCGGTGAAATCGCTCTCTCGCGCCGATTCTTAACTGAAAGCGCCGCGGTTCTCGGGACTTTTCGGCTGATTTATCGTTGAGGAATGTGGATACGTGCACTGAAGAGTCTGATATGAGATATCGGAGGAGGCCAAATTGCGGAGGGGGGTTTACTTGTTGCGCGAGAACGAGGGAACAATGGTGTAGGTTGCTTTTTATTTATTGTATTTCCGCAGGCTTTTCGAGAGGATATTTAGTTGCGGGAAGAATTTCTGCTTGTACGGCCGGGATGATGGGGGGTTACTGCGAGCGGGAAGTAATAATTCAATTCAGTGCACTGTAAAGAGCGGCACTTTTCTTGTTTGATTGCTCGAGCTTTTTCGCTTGAAACTGGCTTTTCTTTTAGCGGAATAGAAAAGGTTTTTAAGGCTGGTTAATGTTTGCTTCGAGTTATAAGTTACAACGCTTCCTGTAATCAATGAGTTTATAATAGACGCTGGATACGTGAGCTCTTTTTCGATCATTCACTTTAAAAGTAGTTCTGCAAATTGTTTGAAAAAGATTGAACCTT
>JAPYZB010002407.1:0-17341 GCA_030522745.1 Eupelmus kiefferi
GCACTAAATGGCTGAACTGCAAAGTGAAAGAGACGGATAGGTGCGCGCTTGTAATGTTGCTGGGCAAAGAGCCTTCGACGCTTAAAATTTTGCCGAAGACTGTACGACGATCCAATGACGCTCTTGCACGATAACGTACACATAGATGCGCAGCACTCTCGATAGCCTCGTCTTTCTCTCTTGTGTCTATCTTTCTAATTTTCGGATTAACGAACGTCGGAGTTCGAAAAGAAACGATTCCGAATGCTCGGCTGCTCCATTATCTCGTTCGGAAAACGGCCGGAGTGCAGTCGTACGCGCATGTGTATAAATATATATATATATATATATATATATGTGTGTGTGTGTGTGTAAGAACGGCGGTGCCTGCGCCGCTGCGCGCTGATTATCTAACCTTTTTCCGCGCACCCGTGAAACATAACGGGAGAGCGAGCTCGGAAAGGGGGGGAGGCTCTATTCTTTTTCCGGAGCGCGACGATCAAGCGGGAGAGAGAGAGCCTGCGATCTCTCCGCGTCCTTCTCGCTCCCGCGACGGCAGATCGGACGTTTAAAACGTATATATAAGGTGTCTCTCTCGGGCTATGCGCTTCTCCGAGCCATTGTCCGATTTCTGCGCGTTAGACGAATTTCGCCGCCGCGGGGCCCTCTTTAAGGAGATGCACAAGCTGAGAAATCTACGCTGCGCGCGGGGACACACAGTGTCTGGTGTATATATGCGGTGTAGTCAGCGCTGGCGGATAGCTCGGGGAACGGAAGGAAAAAATTCGTCGAGCGGATTTCTTTTTTTTTTATACCTGTTTGCGATGTGGGGGAATGGTTCTAGGATGAGGTACCGTTGCGCTCTGATGTGTCGATCGGAGGATTGGTGCGGATGCCAAGTGGGGCCCGCGAGCTGGTTCGTTTTCCGGTTTTAATGTAATCCGAGACGATTTTTTTTTTTGGTGCGAGTATGGGTGTGTGTTTTGTCGAATGTTGTTTTGTAGAGTTGGGAAATTGAGGAAAAGCTTCCGGAAAAGTTTTGTGAAGTTGAAGCGATAAACGGTCTGGTAAATAGAATTAAGATCTGGCCTGGCGATATACAAAAACTGACTAAAATCGCGGCACTTCGTTCCACTCCGAGTACGGCTTTGCATTCTAGCTGCAGCGCTCGCTTTCTACTCGGGAAATCGTGAATTTCAAACGTCTATCCGCTTGCTTACTTTGAAAAACGCTTTGCATTTTTCGAAGCGTCTGAGAGGTTAGTGTTTGCATCGTTGCTAAAACGCACTCAAATAATTAACGAAAATTTTAATTTTTTACTGTAGTTCGTTTTCTTAAAGACCTGAATTTTTGTTTTCAACGGGATGTATATTTTACACGGTCTGTATTGAAATTTGTGTATAGTCTGCGTTATACTGAATCTTTCATTACCGCTTGCTGTTTTTCCATCCGGCCGAACGCCAACCGAATCATACTTTCCTCATGCCGCTAATGTAAATCCAATGTTTTGCACTGCTTCGGCGTATCGAACGATAAGTAGCTGCTCGGTAGTCTCATCTTACTTATAAACTGACTTTCTGGCGTTTTCTGGTAAAAGAATAAGTCGATTGTTGTTTGTTTACTCTTAAGATTTTAGTTTGACGTCTGCGTTTTGCAGGTTGCACTGGAGGTTTCCGCGTATCTGAATATAGGTTTACTTATACCTGCTAGTAACTGTTTGATTGTATAAAATAGTAAAGATTTAAATTTAGAAAAGAATGCTATTTTTATATAGAGAATTTTTTTGCAAAATTACTATAGTGTTTTATAAAATGGGTAACGGCTTTGAAAAAATTACAAAACTTTTTGGGAGATGTTATTAAATTTATAGTAATTTTTTATGTTTGAACAGTCTGTTATCGCTTCATAAAACATTACACTTTACTTATCATTACTCTGTATTAATGTATATTTTTACTTTACCTTCCAAGCAATCGTACAAAAAAACCAACACCACCAATCATTCAAACCCGATAGCTTTTCATTCATCTCAATAACAAATTCAACGACCTACCATTTTTCCAATCTCCAGCATTCGATCGCAATTTACCTAATTGCATTTCACCTGCATGCCCAATCATCTCCATATTCCAACGTTATTTTCTCATCCCCCCTTTTGTTACTTCATATCAATAAACACCGCACTGCTATATTCGCCTACAGCTTATCATTAATTCCTTCTCGCAAAAATAATTTATGAGCCCGATCAACGTTTTTGTCTGCTTGCGCAAATTCATCAGCCTGTATCCACCGGCCCGTAAAAAATCGTTTTTCCGGCCATCTAAAACCCGTTTCTATAAAACTAGTTTAACCCATTCGTATACTGGAACGGGCCGATAACAGCGACGCTCGTCTTTGTTCATCGATAAAATTCCATCAAACGCTCAGTCTTTACACACACATATACATCATCCTCACGAAAACTGCAGTAAAATGTAACTTAACGTCAGGTGCGGCTCTCCTCGGTTTTCTCTTCCGGAAGTCGCGCTCCGTCTATATAGATAAAAGCATCCGCGCATGTAAAGTCCCTTTCTCTTTTGCTCCTCTTTCCCCGATAACACGCATTTTTCCTCTCCCGCAGCTTCTTCGCTTTTTTCTCCGCCTTCTCGTATATATACTTTCGCTCGTGCAGCTTCGTTCCTCTTCGCCTTTTGCTTTTGTGCTTTATTTTCGCAAATCCGGTTTTCTTCCGCCGATCCTTAGCCCCGCCGCTTTTTTTTTACTTCGACTTTTATTACGCGCTGGTCTCTTTTTCGTTTCCGACGTCCTTCGCCGATCGCAAGGATTTTTGCGGTGTTTCCTTTTTTTTTTCTCTTTCTTTCGAGGATTTCTGTCGGGGGAGTTTGCGGTAAAAAGTTTTAGTTTTAAGTCGATGACGCGAGTGCGTGGAGTTTTTTTATTGCGCTCTTTGGGGATTTGAATAGGATTTTGGTCTGGCCTTGGGGGCTCGAGTGGAAATTTTATTGCAGGACACTTTCTCTTTTCTTGCTGAATGTAGATGTTAAATTCTAGAATTATACTGGTTTATGCAGTTTGGCTAATTTAACTCAAGCTTTTTTTAACGTAAAATCGTTTAAAAATTGGCACGTTTAGAGCTGAATTAAAATTTTTTAAAATCAGTTTTTTAACCTTAGCCACTATTAAATTTAGCACTAATTTTTCACGCAATATATCTTACCATACTTTTTCACTGTAACGCAAGCATAAAATTTCTTTTGGCACTGCGCACTCTCATAGATCTTTTTAAAAAATGGCTTGAATAAGTCATGGCGTGCTGCTACAATTTAATGACTTTAAGTATCGTGTCACATAAAATAATTAAGTATCGGAGAAAAAGTTTAAATCATATTGAACTTAATAAGAACCTTTGTGTTTTCAAATTTTACGATGGTGTGATAGGTAGTCATTTGTATAAAACGTTCTTTATTATTTTTGCTTTCGTTCCAAAACTTTTACAAGTCCGGGAATAAGAGATTTATTTTTAGACAAACGGAAGTTAACTAATTATATGCCGCAGTATTTTAGGCCATTTGTCTATTTCTAGCTCTTCACAATTTTTCACAATATTTAGAAAAAATCAATTTTCGAGCTTTCGAAATCTCTCTCCTAGTACACATCACAAAATAATTTTCTCTCTGACAAATCGAACTTTTTTTTATTACTAAAGAAACGACATTCTTTCCAAACCTGCTAAAACCTTAAAAAAACAAATCACAAGAGAAAAAACCCGAATCCAAATCGTCGCTGACAAGATTAAAATTTGTCTCCTTCTCCACGCGATATCGGAAATCACCCGAACAAAACGTCGAAGGCGAGACTCGCAATATATACAAACTCACTCACCGAAAATAAAAAGAAACGAGAACGCAGAGAGAAAAAAACGTAAAGGAAGAAACGAAACGGAATCTAGTCCGCGCCGGGATTCGCGACTCCAGTGCGAGAGGCTCGTTCGGAAAATATGGAAAATCGATGCGAAAGAAGGGAGCAAATTTAGTTTGCAGCTCGTGTAAATATTTTACGGCGAAAAAACAGGCTGGATTTTTTTTTCCTCGGGCTTGTTAATTTTTTATGCGCCTTGTGTTAGTCTCTTAGGCTCAAAATTACGCTCTGTTTTAGAAGTTGGTTTTAGGCTGGGATGGCGACTGGTTAAATTTGTGTTGGTTTTTTGCTGAAAGAGTTTAGATGAAGTCGCTGTAGATGATGGTAATTATTTTAGAGATTTTTTCTCTCATTATTTGAAGTTTAAAACTCTAGTATAAGCATGCAATCGATAATGTGAAATATAAAGAGCTGATAGCTGTTCATTATGAGTTGATATAAGAATGTACTTAAAAAGTTAATGTATATATTAATTTTGCCTCAGGCATGAAATTTTATGCTTGTTAAAAAAACTGTTTAAACACTTCTTTATTGTGACTGCTATTTTATCGATTGTAAAATTACTATTATTTTTTCAAACATAATACATAGAAGTAACTTTCTCAATAATACATCATAGTAAATAATTTTTTATTAAAACCTGTAGATCATACTCTGAACAGAATACCAAACACTTCAATAATAAATTCATGATCTCATCAAACAAATATTTCACCAACCACCAGTCAAAGACCATTTAATCAAGCTCTTTGAACCGAAATCATGAAATAATTAATTTTTCCAACGCCGACATAATCCGATTGATTCTTCTCAATTTTCTTTGTATTCATCCTCCAGCTCCCTCGCTCAGCCTCCGGCAATTTGCGATTTCATTTACTGGTCAATGAGCAATAATATTTTTTTCTCCCCGAGTCCCTCGCTTATTTATAGCGAGCGCGTATTTTTACGCGATGCACTACAAGCCGACTTTTTTACTATATGCATCCACAACCTCGACAGCACCAACCGATCGCAAAAAGAAAAATTCTCCAACTCTTCTCAACGAATCCTACTCCCAAGATCAAAACTAAATCGAACCTTAACAATCTAGTAAATTCAAAAAATCGATCGGCTCTCTCCACTTCGCCCCGGCGTCGATTCAATTTCATTCCCCGCGGCTCTCTCGTGTGCAACGGCGTCTATAACCGTAGCGGTTTGATCAGGCCAGAGTAGAGAAAGAGAGCCCAGGCTTTCCTCCCCTTTGTGCGCGCGGCGTCTACCTATATGTAGGGCTGCGAGAAAGACGCCCGGAGGAAAGGCACCTGGATATATACCGCGTTTTTCTTCGCGCTCTTTTCTTTATCCCTGCCCGGGTTCTGAACTCGCCCTTTGTAAGCGCGAGTGCAAGCTGCGTTCGTTTCTTGTGTGTGTGTGTGTGAGTGTGTTGGGGAGCCGGTGCGAGCGAAATTGGGTTGGGAGGGTGCGTGAAGTTTTTGAGAGAAGCTGCATGGTTGGGGAGATTCGAGTTGTTGAGAAGTGGGTTTCTAGTTTTGCCGGTGATGGGTTTGTGATTATTGCGGAGGATGTGGGTTGAAGTGTGGATGGTTGGTACGTGGTGATTGGATAATTGGAAGGTCTCGATTTTCTATATTTGTTGTATAGATGCTTTAAATATACCAAGGACAGTTTTATTTGTAGAGTAAAAGTTATACTATTTTTATTATTAAATTGGTGACACACTTTTTGTAGCTGCAAGTAAATATTTTGAACTTGTATTGTTATTACTATATCTCGTGATAAAAATATTGTGGCACGCGTTGCGATCTTTCGTATAAATTTCGTTTTCCAAAGAGAGAAAAAATATATGTTTCTTATTTTCTACTATATAAATGTAGAATTATTGCTGTATAATTTTTTTAGTTGTTATATCATGAACACTAGTAACAGAATATAAACAAGAGGAAAAAGATTAATTTATTAGATGTACGACTCGCAATGAATGTTCAATCGATACTTTCAGTACAAAAATAGATGCATTATTATTAATGCTTTGTTAAACTCGTACATTGCATCTTAAGCGCATCGATTATTATGAATGATTACTAACCGATGATAATTTTTGTCAGAAGCTATTTTTACTTTATTAAAATGTTTTTATTGTAAGGAAAAATTTACGATGAATCCGCAATAAAACAACGAAAAAATCTTTTTACTTTAAATACCGAATTACTCGTTCGTAAACTTCGTTGATTAAAAAGTTTCTAATGTTTTTTAACGTCTTCTTACAGATCTCTACTGGCATGGAGCTAGGAGTGCACTGACAGCGATAGTTCACAAGGTGACTATATAATTTTTTTCTCATCTACCTTAAAAAAAAAACAAAGAAAACAAATAGTTCAGGAATCATAAAAAATTGTAAGCAATCAATTCGTAATACGGATCTTATATCGATCAGACATATTTTTAACCACGGAAAGTTGTAAATTTGATTAATGATCTAATCGGTAAAAAAAAGTCGATCGGCATACAGAATGGAATCTTGAATTAAACGACTAGCTCGATTTGGTTAATAACGGTTTTAATTATTACAGATCTTGGTTTCTATGCATTGCCTGCCAAAGAAGAACTGAGCCCAATGTTTCCACACAATTCTAGTTCACATGAGATTTCTACCGAAACAAATGCCTTCGTACAAAATTCCAAGGTGAGTTTAATGGTTTTTATAAAATTATTTAACAAATCATTATTTGATACAATTATCCGGAAGTTATTTTAAAATATTCATTTTCAAGCTTTAAAGTAGCAGTAGTTTTCAATGATAAAATAAGTATTTAAAAAAATACAATTATCTAAATTGATGTACTGATTCGCGATTAACGTTTGCAGTAAAGCCATGAATTAGACCGTAAAGAAGTTAAAGAAGCACGTAGAGCATTAACTACTTTTTAATTAAAAATGAACTTCCTTCGTAGACTGCAACATGATACTCATGAAAAGTGTATTTTTTTTTTCTATCGTGCACTTATAAAACTAAGATACAGAATTGATTTTTAAAGAATAAATCACTTTATTCATATCCTAATAAAACATTTATTTTGATATATTGTAACAAATCTTCAGATAAAAACTTACAAAAAAGTCATCTTCGACCGGTTTTTCTTCTTACAAGCATCGCGTATCGACATAGATAAATAGTTACGCAAATGAGAGACTTGCATCGATTCTCTCTGTATTTTCAGTCAATTTGATCGCGATGCTTGGAATGTTACTTTATCAGGGCGATGCTGCTGCCACAGTGAAAAAAAGCTTATCTGAATTTTCGATGAATCGACCATTTTACGTGATATTGGCTCTTAATTACAAATAAATTTATCTGTTGCCAAGTAAACATTATAAATCATTGACAATGTCTTTAATATTCAATAAAAACTCGAAGAAAAAAACTGATGATAAGCGCTATACTTGCGCTGTTTTTTAATGAACTACTTAGCTTGTTTGTAAATACTCTATTAGCAACAAGTTTCAAGCTAACATCATATTTCCTGTTTTAAAGTAACAAAGTACTACTTGAAGCTAATTTAAATGTTAGTAATTATGCAAGAGCTCTCGCTTTTGCTTTTGGAATAAATTAAAAAAAATATATTTTGATATAGAATTAGATCCAGAGATTTAACAAAAAACCTTTGTTTGAACCTTGCAGGGGGATGTAGTAGTATTAGAGGGAAGCAGTCTGAGTGGGGTGGGGGAGGGGATAGGACCAGAGGACGCTGGGTACTGTGATATCGAATTCATAAACAGCAGCAGCATGATGGCAGCACCTACCAGCCACCCCGAAGCTACCGCCGCCAATGACTTCTCAACCGTCCTGTCACGCCATTCTGGTACGTAGTTTTTCAATATTTTTAAATAAAATTTTATCTATCCGATAACAAGTTTGTTACTGATTATAAAAAGCTGAATAATTTAATTAAGAGCCAGCTTTTCTATTAGAAAAAGCTTAGTTTTTCTTATGTTTATTACTTACTACTCGTCTTATATAATCTAATAACTACCGCGAAGCAGTTAATGGAATTTTTCTCGTATCATCAATTTTGCATTTATTAAAACTACGTTATAAAGTGTGATATGTAACAATTTGAATGGTTACAGGTGAGCTCGGCCTGGCCGGTGTGAGCTCGGTTCGGCGGTCGCCTTCGGCAGCAGCAGCAGTATCATCACCATCATCATCTGCAGCCGGCGAGGGCGCCGCTACGAGCAACAGCAGCAGCAACAGCAGCAATAACATCAGCAGCAGTAGCGAGCACGACCACAATAAAAAATCAATCGCATGCAAGCTGACTATGATCAGCGGCAGTAGCGCGAGCAGCCACAAAACTTCAGAACATAATCATCACAAGTGCAGAAAGCAAAGCAACACGGCTCACCGCCAGCGTCTAAGCGCGCGACCGGCCAGCCAAGCCGCTAACTCTAAGTCTACGTCTAAGCCGTTAAGTGATAATAAGGATAGCTTTAGCTCAGTAAGCCCTAGGGTACTAAGCTTAAGAATTCGTCTTAAGATGAACAGCAGCAGAAAGTACAGCAACAACAACGGGGGCGTCGACATTAGCAGCAAGGACAGCAGAAGAAGCAAAAACAAAATAAACCGGCCCTCGGCGACAGGGCCAACACCTAGCCTAGTTAGGATACCCAAGTCTGACGGCCAGCGGGCCCTTAACCTTAAGGCTAAGCTTAGTCATGTAAGTTACTTTAAGCCGAATAACTCCAAGTCTGTGATATCGCTCAGCTCGAGCAGCAGCAGCAGCAGCAGCGGCGGCGGCATCGCCAGGTGGCTGAACCACAGCCGCGGCGGCGACGGCCCGAGTAGTCTCGCGCGCACGGCCAGTTCTTCCATTACGCTTATCGTTTCCAAAAGACGCGAGCCGCAGTCGCTCGGCGCCAAGGCCGTCGCTACTATTACCAGCATCAACAGCGAGTACTGCAGCAGCCGCAGCAGCAGCAGCGGCAACGGCAACAAGCTCATTGTTGCCATCGAGCTGTCGCGACGACTAATAAGCGCATTATGTGTTCCATTAACGATAAGCACTCCGCCGACGGCGCGGCGAGAAGCGAGCAAGTCGCGGGAGGCCGCGCCGCGGAGAATAATCGATGGTATTAGCTGTACCGAAGCAACAATATGTACTGTTGGTGCTCTTTCATTTCAGAATAACAATAAGTCTAACGAGCCTCTAAACATTAGCTTTAAGAGCGTCGCTGCCCGCGCAGCCGCACGACAGGAGATTCACGTTGTCGCGTTGGCAGCGCAAGGGCGCGAATCTAACCTAACACTTAAGTCTCTGTCTAAGTCTACGCCGAGCGTTAAGTCTAGCGATAAGTCTGACACTGATGTTGTTGTAATAATAATTGATAACGACGACGCGTCCCGCGGAGCATCATCGCCGTGGCCAGTAAGCGCCGCGGCAATAGAGAAGAGTGAGGAGAAGGAGGAGAAGTGGAGCCAGGACGACGTCGGCCAGCAGATAACAATGCGGCCGAACGCAAACATTCCTACACTGACTACCTGCGAGCCTACGATGACGCTTAGGTGCCAATCGACCACCGTCACATCCCGAACGAACGATGTACCTGCTGAGCCTCGTCTCGATGACCAACACCATGATCTTAATGATGAGGTAAGAAAGTTTTTATACTTATCTCGCTATCTTTTCGCATCTAAACTTTTTATTATTATATTTTATAACTTGATTTCCTATACGAGGAAACTAGTTACAAACATATTTTTTTATACAATTTTTAATTACTAATATTTTGCTTTAATTTCAGAAGAAGGAGACGAGCGAGACTACGAAGATGACGAATAATAAGAACGATATGAGGGCTAACCTCATGGAAGACTGCAAGGACCTCCTTGCCGATTACCGAGTCACTAGCGATCCACATCGCCTGACGAGACTGAGGGAGGCCTTGAATACTCTGATGATAACTCGTGATCAAGACTACTCACCTAAATCTACTATGACTAGCGCAAGCGCATCATCATCGATTACTTCCTACAGTTGCGGCGCTGACGCTTACATTCTCGGCTACAAAGAGCGTTGGGGCATCCCTAACGTATTAGGACTTGTTGGTGGCGGTGAGAGCTCACTGAACAATAGCGCCACGGCCAATTGGGCTTCAGCCCAGCCAACTACCCCGAACAATAACAACCAAGCTCAGTCGGGCTGGGGTGGTGGCGGTGGTGGCGGAGGCGGTGGTACGCCCGGTAATCAATCTACCGTTGGCGGCCAAGCTGGACCACCGAACAACTGGCAGAGCGTAACCGGACCGAGGGCTATCGGCAATCAACTCAACAATCAGAATCCCAACCAGAACCAGAATCAAGGTCCACCGGGATCCCAAAATAATCCAGGTAAGTTATGCCAGATGAATTTACTTTTGCTGACTTTATTTTCTCTGAGACGTTTAATAAAAATTTCATTTCTTTCATTTTAGGATCAAACAATCAATCTGGTCCACCGATATCGCAACCAATCTCAAACAATCAGTCCCAGTCAAATCAAGGAGGCGGCGCTGGTGCTGGCTCTGCCGGATGGAATCAGAGCGGTGGCAAACCTGCCAACCCTGTCGTCGGCCCTAATAATGCCCCGGGCCAAAATAACAATGGCGGCAATGTGCCACCCCAGCAACAACAACCACCACAGCCTCAGCAGCAACAAGCTCAGCAACAACAGCAGGCCCAGCAGCAGCCACAGTCGGGACCTGCAGGAGCCAATAATAATCAACCATTGGCTAACTCCGCACCTGGGAGTGTAAGCGCTGTCACCACGCCGACTACTAACAATCCTTCTACCAAGCAACAACTCGAACAACTCAACACTATGAGAGAGGCACTTTTCAGCCCTGATGGCTGGGGATGTGTAAGTTTTCTATTTATTCCTACTAACAAAGTGTTAAAAATCTAAAATACTATTGATAGAACTACTATTTTTTTTTCTTGAGATTTTATACAAAGTAGAAAGTAACTTAAAATACATCAAACCAATAATAAATACTTTTTATTCCAGCAACATGTAAATCAAGACACTAATTGGGACGTACCAACATCACCTGAGCCAATCATGACCAAGGACGGACCACCTATGTGGAAGCCACCAGTAAACAACGGCACTGATCTTTGGGAAGCGAATCTACGTAATGGCGGCCAGCCGCCACCCCAGCAACAAGCTAAGACACCATGGGGACACACCCCGTCGACCAACATTGGCGGCACCTGGGGCGAGGACGACGACACCGCCGACTCATCCAACATGTGGACGGGCGCGCCGGCCCCCAGTCAGCCCAACTCGGTCCAATGGCCAGGTGGCTCTGGCAACCAGACCGGTATGTGGACGGCGAACACTTCTGGTGCAGCAGCGGGAGCCCAAGGGCCAGCTGGAGGTAGGCTTTTGTGAGCGCCCGGGAAAAAAGGCTCGAGCCATTTAAACGGCTTTTAATACAGACAAGCGAGTGTTTTTTCCTTTGACATAAAAGAAAGCATCCATCTATAAATAACTAAATTTTTGTTTAATTGCCTTTACGTTTCAATTTAAATTTTCCAAAATAATTTATAAAGATACCTCGCTTGCCTATCGCGCTTACTCTCTCTCTCTCTCTTTCTCTCTAATCTAGAGAATAGCATAAAATATTCCTGACGCTTTATTAATTTTTTTTATCAGGCTTGAGCTTAATTATGATCTAAAAAAATTGCTAGCAGTTTTCATACAATTAATTCTACTAGAGCTGTATAATATTAAAAACTTATGATTGAAACAATAATTATTTTGCTTTTAAAAATGTTTTAGCTTTTTCCGTATTATTTCCTACATTTAACACTTCAATTGAATTAAAAGTAATCATTATTTAACAAATTATTTGTAATGTTAATGAATTATTTTACTTTAAAAAAGATATATTATGTAAGTACGTGTGCTTTTGCGTTACATTTTACTACAGCTTAAAATGAAATGCCTGCACTCTGGCACTCACAAAGCTTTAGGTTAAGTAATTAACGTTGTCTGTTTGCAAATGTGCTTTCATATATTTTTAAAGCGCTTTTAGCTTGAATTTAAGTAAATGTTTATATTATATTGCGAATATTCATTCGTATTAATTCGCTTATAAAAATTATTTTCAAATCGACATTTTCTTAAAATCAATATATATCCATATAAATCGTTTTTTACTAAGAAATATATAGTTCAAATTTTTGTCAAAATAAAGCTAACTCAAAGTTCTGACGAAAAAAGTTACAGTTTAAGAGTTGACTCTCTCTCTCTGGTTAAAAGCAGCATTTTTCGGTAATGAGTTATAAATTTCTACCAATTTTCTCATACAGCATTTTACCTATTGCTAAAGTTTTCAATAAATGAGAAATACCCAAAGTTTTTTGTGGAGTTCTGCATTTTAAGTCATACTCCCGTTCTTTAAATATTTTGAACCATGTTTTACTTTATCAAAAATTTGTTTTTTTATTGTGGCTATTTTTGGAAGCAGCAGTGATGTGTATATTTTTGAGTAATTTCACTAAATTTGAACTATTAATATATCTAAAGTAATTCTTTAATACCAAAAAGGAAAAATTTTTGTGAAATATAGTATAACTTAAGAGAGTACTATAAAAGAATTATACGAATTTAATTTTTAAAATCATATTCACATAATTATTTATGTTTATTTCATATTTGATGCTCAATATCTATTAAGAAGTATTGGCTACATTTTTTATTAAAAATTAAACTTGATTAAACTATGAATAAATATAAATATTTGTGTAAGATTTTTTAATTAATTATTTAATGCTTAAATTTATTTCAAGATGACTTCTATTTCTTACATAAAACAATAATATGATCACTCTCCTAATGCCGAACAACTAAACCTTAAATGATACATTCACAGCTGGTTCGAGCTGGGGCGACCCGCGAGTGGATCCACGCGACCCGCGTGAGATTCGCTCGGTGGATCCGCGCGAAATGCGCGGCGGCGACCCTCGCGACCACCGCATGTCTCTGGATCCGCGCGAGCAGCATATCCGTGTGATCGACCCCATGGCACGCGACCCGCGCATGTCAGGCGAGATGCGCGGCGATCCGCGCGGAGGAATTTCCGGCAGACTCAACGGCGCCAGTGCCGACGCCATGTGGAACCAGCCACCAGGTAAGCAGAATTTAATTGACTTCCGTTATTTATACCATTTCACTTCGATGTAGATTCGCCTGATGCGGTAATGCTTAATACTAATTAGTCATTGGTATTTTCTATGTTCTAAGAACCAATGACTTTGTTAAATCTCATAGCTTGTTCGATTTCTTTAAATTTTGCAGAGCTTAAATTTATTATTTTTATGTCAAGAAAATAGTCAATATTAAACGAGATAGTGTATAAAATATTAGAGAATTATTAAAATTTTGTTTTGTTTTCGTGTTCTGATTATGATTCTTATTTTGCCATTATTTTAGTGTACTTTTCTAATTAACTAAATTTATTCGATAAGCTTAGTGCATTAAAAGTTAAAAAAAGAAACACTTTTTTATTAGGTTCTAAGGGAAAAAAAGTGTTTTCAGTACAGTCATTTTATTAAAAATTATTTTTGAAATGAAAATTAGAACTAGTAACAATGGAATGATTCATATAAAAGCTTGTGGAAAAATTACGCATTATCTTAAATATCTTAAACTGTAACTGTCAGTGCAATTCAAACTATTTTTGCGTGTATCAGCACGAATCACAAGCATGTCGTCGAATACGCGTAGCTTAGAAAAGAACATGATTTTTTTCTCTTGATAATTCAGAGAGGCAAGAACGACCGCTAAATAACGAAATTGCGTACGCAGGACCACCGCACCACCAGATACCCGGACACCAGCATCCGAGCGGTCCACCTGCCAAGATGCTCGCACCGTCGAGCATGAACCAGTGGTCGGCTCCGCCGCCTAAGGAGATGATGCCAGGCAAACCCTCCGGCTGGGAGGAGCCATCGCCTCCCACGCAGCGCAGGAACGTGCCCAACTATGACGACGGCACCAGCCTCTGGGCAAATCCTTCGGCAAATCAGCGGCCCATGCAAGGCGGCAAAGTCTCACACTGGAAAGACGTGCCAGCTCAGAATATCGGCCGCGGAGGTGAGATTTTTAAATTATAAATATTGAATGTAATATGATCTTTCTATTTACTTTACTGTTTGTTTTATTTGAAAAATATTTGCCGAAATTATAAGGCTGAGTGAGAGCACAAAAATTTCAAATTTCTCCTCTCACAACTAGAACGATAATCAAGAACGATATATTCCACTCCTTAACAGTCTGACTACCAAATTGGTTCCCTATATACGTTGACATATTTTAAGAGCACGAATTCTGTCAAATTAAACGCATTCTGTACAATCAATAGCTAATCTATCAAATGTATAAAATTTGTTAATTCTATAAATTTTTGTCCATTGCTTACTAAAATAATCTTTATCAAAAAAAAAAAAATTAACAAATATTTTGTTTTGCATCAGGTATGCAGTGCCCTCCTGGAATGTTGCAAAATCAGATGCCAGGTCAGCCGGGCATGAAACCCGACTCTGTTGGAGGAGGTGGAGGCGGCGGCGGTGGTGGCCCCATGTGGGCTGCGCACCCTGGAAGCGGTGGGCCCGCCGGAGGTGGTGGTCATAATGGCTCCTGGACAGACGGTCCTGGACCTGATGCTTCTGGTTGGGGTGAGACCAAGTCGCGCAATCGTAGATACCCAGCGATGAGCGCTACAATTAACGACATAGTGGACCCGCGGACGGGCAAAACTCTGTGGGATGAACACCAAAAGCCTCAACCGATGGGCCCGAGTGGTGTCGCCAATTGGGCCGATTCTGACATGGATCCTACTAGCAGCTGGGGTCACACAGCCAAGCCCGCTCTTACCAAGGAGCTCATCTGGAATAGTCGCGAATTCCGTTACCTCTGCGAAATGGGCTTTAAGGTTGGTATTATATTTATTTCACATATAAAGTAGTAACAGCATTTAAGCTTCAATACAAACGATAATTTTATTTTTATCATTGCAGAAAGAAGATGTGGAAGTGGCATTGCGTAGCCGCGAGATGAATCGCGAAGAGGCGCAGGAATTACTGAGTCAGCTGCGTCCAGTTGACCAATGGCGCCGGCACGACGGCGGCCATTCGGGTTACGATCCAGGCAGTCAGTCGGCCAGTGCCCAGTCTTTCCCTCGTTTCAACCATGTCACCCAGCAAATGTCGTTCCCACCGGTAAGCAAACAAACAAACTTAATATCGCGCCGTTTTATTGGTTTTTTATTTTCCAATTCGACGTTTGAAACCGAATATTCCTGTACTCCTTCTGCACAGACTCGCATTCTTTCTTACTCCAAACTTTTTTTTTTGTTTTGTTTGATTTTATTTCTGGTGAGGTGTGAGCCCAACTACTTCCTTTGTGAACTCGCAAAGTATTTGATTGTTAGTAGCGAGTACGATGCGAGACTTGAGCATGAACGATTTTGGCAATTTGGTAATGTACAGTCGTAGTTATCATTTAACTTTTTTAGAGTAAATTATACATAATAAAAATGTAATCAATCACAATTTTCTTGGACTTTAAACTATTTCTTAGTTAATCTCCGACTGTTCATTACTATTATGGTTTAAAGTAGTTTTTTCTTTGAGTGGCAAACTATTATATTAAAAAAAAAAAAATTAAAAATTAAATTACAAAGTGCATTATTAACTTTTTTGAGAAAGTAAAATTTCTCATGGTCTGTTTTTTACTATAAAAATTTAATGGGTGTCTTGTACTGCTCAGTGAACGATTGGTTGAATGCGTGGTACATGGGACGCAATTTTATATGCAAGGGTGCAGGCTTCACACTCCTCTTTTTATTTATTAATTTTTTTTTATTGATCCTTTTGTCTTTGGCTTTTTCTCACTTCCTTCACTGTATTAATTTATAAGTTTTAAGCGGCGTTTAACAGTGCGTTATAATTATTTACGAAGCGTTCAATTTGGTTTCTTCACAAAGTGAAAAGGTACTTCGTTTGTCACTGAAACTCAGAAATATATTACAGTCAAAAATTTTAAATAATAAATTAAAAATTGATCAGTTTTTAGATATAAAATAAAATATTAACAATAACTAAACAAATTTCAAAAATACTGAGTATCAGTAACAGACGTTTTGTGCATCTCAAAAAGAAAAATGCGAAATTATGCCTAAAAAATTGAATAATTCCAAAATAATGCAGAGCTATTAGGCAAAATTTCTATAAAGGTAATCAGAAATCGCGTAAATATAATAAAAAAAAACTATAACAGAGCGACGTATAAATATATGTAGATATATAAGCATACAAGATAAATGATATGAGAGATCGAGGGTGGGTGTGCTCGTAAAATTGGTGAAACACGTGAATTGTGCGTGCACACAGGGGGTTGGCGTGCCGAGCGGCGCGGTAGCCGCGGCTGCAGCGGCGGCGGCCGGAGGCTCGGTCGCCGCCAGCGCCAGCCTGATCAAGCTTCAACAACAGCAGCAACAGCAACAGCAGGCCGCGGCCGCTGTTCAGCTACAGCAGCAGCAGCAGCCTAGCAGCAATGCACCCCAGCCGCCCTTCAACCAGGTGAAATTCTCTACAATTCCCCCAACACCTTCACACATACATGTTTCTATGTATACTGGAAAATGAAATGATTATGTATATAGATCATTGAACCACCTTGTCTATAATCTATCGTTTTTTCTCAAAATTTTTTATTTTAAAAAGTTCTATTTTTTGTTTCACTTTTCTCTTTCTCTGCAAAGCCTTGCGTTTCATAATAGTATTTTTATATCAAATTTCATTTTATTTGATTATTTTTGAGTTTTTTAAATTCTTTCTTTTTTAATGTCTCTTAAGAGATTATTATTTATTTATTTATTTACATATCAACTATCTAGCATCAATTAATATCAATTAAATATCAACATTTCATATTATTTAATATGATAATTTTTATTTTTTTATAAAATTTTTGTTCATTAAATTAATTTTTACGTCTTTTATTCGTGCAATGCTTGTTATTTTTTGCACATATCAATGTTTACTCTGCACTATTTATGAATAAGTTTACATTAAAAAAAAAATTTTTTTAAATTTTGAGGCAATGTGAAACTTTCATTACTACGCAAAATCACAACAATCTATTTTTTTCATTAAATATTTAGTTCAATGGTAATATCCGTCTGATTTGTAGCAGTTGATTTTTGAAGCTTCACGATATTAGTATAAGATTTTATATGCGAACAAAATCGATAATAGCATAGGTTTTACATTGCCTTGAGATCATTTATCGTTTTTGTAGTTATACATTTGGGGCATTCCATGCCAAGTGATCCCACCTCAAAAACTTGTAGTCTCAGATTTTGATAAAACTTGGTGAAATTGTTGTACTATAGGGGTACA
>JAPYZB010002408.1:0-12048 GCA_030522745.1 Eupelmus kiefferi
TAGCAACGGGCAATAAAAATTCTTTATTGCCCGTTGCCAATAGCAACGGGCAATAAAGAATTTTTATTGCCCGCCGGTCTGAAAATGGTCACTTAAGGCTCGCTTTTGGGGTCAATAAAACGCGAAAATCGTGCCTGTGTTACATAAAATATGTTATGTACGAATAGTTTAATATGATTACACAATAAAGGAATCAAAAATAGGACTTATTTATTTAGAAGATGACTTTCTAACATAATTTTAAAATGCGCACGATTTTCTTAAAGCTTTATCTAACGAATCTAAATGGCAATAATAAATAATAAAAAAAAATAAAAGAAAGTTAAAATAAAATCCGTTGACGCAATGAAAAAAAATAAAGAATAAAAACAAAGAATCTTAATTTTCTATGAGGCGCCTCGCACTCACACATTCACACAGCTCTTCGCGCGCAACCTGGTCGTGGATACTCGGAGTAGATGTTGAAAGTCGTAGTCAGGTCCTGTCCTTCCTTCCAGTGATCCTATATGGAGAGATTGATGCCGTTAAAAGCCGATGGAAATGCCAAAACGCCTTTCTGTCGTGCTGCGAGCTCAAGCCGCCTTGCAGCACCGTCGCCTTGACGGACTTAGAGCTTATCGGAGATAGCTTTCTTTCTAAGGATGTATAAGCTATTAAATTTTGCACGTGCGAACTTAACAAAAGCCAAAATTCTTCTGCCGGCCTTACCCTTTAACGTGCACGACGATAGCTCAATTTTTTCGTCAAAATGCCGCTTATGGCGACGTCGAAGGTTAGGTTAGGTTTTATTTCGTAGTTTAAAAATGACGTTTTGAATTTATAGAATTCTTTGGATTTTCAAGTTTTAAGGTATTCTACTGTCTTCAAAGAATGGTAGAAACTTAGAAAATCTAAAGTATTTTATTTACTGAAAGCATAATTTGTAAACTATGAAATGGAAACTTAGCCTAACCTCCTAAGCCGCCTCAATAGCGCCGCGAACTATAGGTTCATTATTTTATTTACTCCTTTATAAAAATAGTAGTTTTCTATTTATAGATTACAATAAAACAAAAAAAATTGCTAGTTATCGATGAAATTCACAAGATCACTTAATTTATAACATGAATTACAAGTTTCGCTTTAAAAATCCGCACTGTAAAGCCTCAAAGTTTCACTAAAATTAGTGTCTTGGAGGTAGGGACTTCTCTTCGTTAATTAAAAATATTATATAATAAAGTGGCTAAATAATTTTTTAAAACAAAATCATCAGCCCCCTAGGGGCCCTTGATGGTAATGGGCAGCGTGGCACAGCTACCTTAAATAATGTAAATAATGTATCTAAATGAATTTAATATTAAAACTTAATCTTGTAAATTATATATATAATATTAATAAAATAAATTTTTTTAACAGATTGGTAAAAGAATAAAGGTTAGAGCTGTTAAACAGCTAAAACTAAGATTAAATTATTTGTAGGGTCAACCAAACTCGGCCTTTAATTTAAGTCATTATATAGAGAAAAAAGAATTCGTAATATTATTAAGGAACAAAATAACGAAGATTATGAAGTTTTTGATGTAATTGTAAGGAAATAAATTGTGATTTTCGTCGTTAATAACTGGAAAGAGTTATCATGTGATGAGATTTATGCCGATGAATATGCAAATGCGAAAGAGTATGCAAAAAATATGGGCAAAGATCAAGTGCAAGGTACAGATTTTGAAGTTGGTACTTTTGTTCGGCTTTATAAAAATGCTGTTACTATTTATAGGCTGATGGATGATGAAGAATTTATGAAAGGGCAAGATCTGAATTCTGAAACAGACAATGAAAATTCACTAGAATTATTATTTATTGGTAATCCAAACTCTGGACACTGGATATTTTTAAAAAATAAATCAATAAATAAGAAGGCAAAAACAATTATTGAAAGTGAGACTTCTCAAGAGATTCCCGAGATTATCTGCGAGAAAACTGTTACTGCAATAGATAATGTTTGCAGAGAGGTATCAAACATTTCTATTTTAGAAGACAATGTTAGTAAAATGCAAGATGTAGCAAACAATGAAAAAGTGACTGACGTGCAATCTATAGATAAAATTAAAGATCATGCAAACAAGATAAATATTAATTCTGATAATCTTAAAAGTAATAGTTGTTCATTACAATCTAATATTGTAAACAATGACAAAACTGGCCAGAAACAGAGAAGTGATGTTGAAAACGTAGAATCTAAAGAGAATTATGAAGAGCCTACTAGTCAAGTGGAAAAGATTGGAAATATTATTACTGACGATATTGCGATTACTGCTACGAGCAATACAAGCGTTTTTGTGGAAGAAATTAAAGATAACATTGAACAGCAGAAAAGTTTTGATATAGTTTTTAATGAATACTTGACAGACGAATGAAACAAAAATGGAAAGTTTGAAAACGTCGAATCTAAAGCTAACGATGAAGAACCTACTAGTCAAATAGCAGAAATTCGAAATATTACTGCTGGCAATGATATTATAATAAGTAAAGGAGCAACGAAAGCGATTTTGAGAAAAAAGATAAAATTAAACAGCAAAAACGTCAAAATGTGGGTGTTGAGGAAGACTTGACAGGTAGATTGAGAAATAGTGCAAAGTTTTTTGAAAACGAAAGAAAACGTCCTTGTTATAAGCATGATGTTGTAAATAACGAAGAAAAAGCGCGAGAAAATTCGTACGATTTTAGTTCTGATTATGAAATTGAAAATAAAAAAGATAATGTAACTGACAGTAAAAATTGCAGGATGAAGGACGATATTCCTTACAATGATGATAGTAGTAATGAAGAATTTGATTTGGAATTTGAAAAAACAAATAAAAAAAATGTGAAAAAAATAAAATATACAAAACACATAGAAGAATTAGAGTTTGAAACAGCACTTTTGTACAGTGATTATAGCTACTTAGATACATATCGAATAAGATCAGTAGTTCACGATCTAATGTTGAAGAAAGTTAAAGTGGTTTGCACATTAAGTATTGAACAGGTGCGACGTAATAGAGATGACATAGTGTGTTATGCAAAATGCAGAAGGGCAGATCACGATCAACACTACAAATTCTTGTTAGACAATCTGCAGAATGCTGTAGGCCGTATATTGATATCTAGTGATAAGCCTAGAGTAAGTATTTCACATCCATTAACTTCACCGCAAGTTAATGTAGTCTTGAATAATGAAAAACGCGTTCTAGTTAAAATATAATTAAGATGCCAAGGACCAAAAGAATACTTAAATGAATTCGAGCAAACTATTTGTCCGGAAATGGCAGCTAATGGACATAATCAAAATCTTGTTTCCTGGATGTAGCTCAAGTGGAATTGCGGGTGTTCTTCTAGTTGCAAAAGGAGAAGATCAACGACGAGATCGTTTAAGTTTGAAATCTAACGACTTGTCAGATGTGATGGAAAAACATCAAAAGAAAAGGAAGAGCACAAAGAATTTAAAAGAGTAATTCTTAATTGTATTGCTTCACTCTATTTATGCAGAGGCATTAATGACCTGGATATTACTTTTAAAAACATGTACTTTATTCTTTTGTCTAAAAATAAAGATAAAATTAGTAAAAATATTATAGATTTAGATGAGACAAATAAACGACGTAATATCAATGTACAAGATTATGAGAAAAAAGAAAAAGATGATGAAAATGAAGATCAAGATGAATTAGAAGATTGGAACGACAAAGAAAAAATGATTCAATTTATAGGAATTCTCCATTTTACAGTAGGTTTAATAGAGCAATTCAACGAATGAACGTAAACGAAGATGATACCGAAAGCAACCAATAAATATTATGCACCAAAAATTATAGAAACTGCTGTAAAAAGATGGATGCTGCACGCAGTTTTGTGGAGTGCAATTGATTTAGACCTTGTTGATCCATCAGTATCACGAATAACGAGTGCTTATATTGAAAGTTCGAATAAAGTAATGAAAGACAAGGTTTTAAAACGAAAAGTACAAAAGAAGCAACAAATTATAGTTATAGCAGTAATGACATCGCTGAAAAAGAAATTAATAAATTAAATCTTAATGAACAAAAACAAGAAAGTTTAGGTTAATGGAAACATGAAAGAATCAAGCTCAACGATATCATTACCAGATGCAACGTTAAACAAAAAAAAACGTATATAAGTATTTCAATAGTGTTGTTGAAAATGTATCATATTATTTCAGTTCTTCATCAAATAATATGAGCGTTGGTTATTATTTAACAACGAATTGTATTGGGATAAGCAGTTTTCAACTAAACGCAATAGTCCGGATAGATGGATCAATGGAATTGTAGTTGATTGTTTTGTTACTTCGCAAATCGACAGTTTGTCTGTTTTTTACAGCGTGATGGCCGGGGATAGGGATGCGACATCTAGCGCGCGAAACAGACTTTCTACTGCCCGCTGGCAGTATGGCGCGAAATTTTCAAAACGTGTGAAGAGTCTTTACAAGTTGGCATGATTACATACGGGTAGCAAAGATACTGATACAAATAAAGCAAAACGAAGAAAAAAAACAAAAGGAATTGGAATAAAAGAATGTTTTAACTTCATTTGCAAATTTTGTAGCTGGTATTCAAGTATAATCAGTAAGACAAGAATAGGCAATAAAAACAGTTTGGTAGACTCCATTCATCTTTAACGTAGTAAATATCGAAATGTCATATTTTTATAATGACATTCAAATTTGTATGAATATTGAAATTCGGTTATAATCATAACTATACCGTGTAGTAGAGTACTGTATGGTACAGCATTAATATTACTTCAAGTATCTGTGCGTGCTTGCATGCGTGCGTGCGTGTGAAATTATGTGGAATCATATATAAAACTGCATTTTTTTTAAAATTGTCGCAAGGAGGAGCGCTTGGGGTTTCGCTGCAGAGCGATGAGCGAGCGGTCGAGCGATGGGCAGCGCCTGCCCGCTGAGGCGACGATCCCTCAGTGCCAGTCGCTGGAACTGTGATCCCCCGGTGAGGCTTCTGCGTTGCGTAGAGGAAGAACACAGCTCTGACCCCTCTACGTCGACTCTGGATCGAGTCTAGGCGAGATAAAGCTAGCCCAACTTAGTGTCGGCTACACTACCCAGGAAGGTCGGCCTCGCGGGCCTTCTTGTTGGGTACTGCGGGAGCAGTTCCACAAGGAACCGCTGCTACTGGCGCTGGCACTGACACTGACACTGGAACTGCTGGTGTCGGCTTCGCTGACTCTGTTGCCGCTGTCGCTGCTGCCTTTCTCAGGCCCCTGGAGTCGGATGATGTCTTCCCGCAGTCGATGAGATGGCTGAGCTCCAACTCCGCTCGCTGTGGTTCGATCCGACGAGGTGAGGGTGGGAAGGATAAGAAAGTGGAATGATCGTGAGTGATCAACCAAAAATGAGGCAAGCCTTGTAGGATCGGTAATTAGATAAACGAGATTTATTTAATACCATAAAACACCTTTATTGCTGTTAATCTTTGGGGTTAGCCAATGACCAACTGCAGAACGGCGGTAGCCCGCGAGCGCCGGTCTGACCCCTTATATGCGCTGTAGGTCACCTAGTCTGCCGCGTGACGGTCAGGGAGGGGGCCGCGCCATCTAGTGGCGCGTGCGCGGAACAGACTCTACTACCCGCTGGCAGTACGGTGCGAAGTTTCAAAACGCGCGAAGAGTCTTTACATAGTTTGCATGATTACATGCGAGTAACAAAATTAAGAAAAATTTAAAAAATTTATATTTTGTGACTGCTACAGAATAAGAAAGTAAATCAAACAAATAAAAAGACTCGATAATTACAATTGAAAGTTTCTTAGATTCTCCTTCCAAACAACTTGAAATACCTGTCTAATCTAAACAAATAACCACAAGGTGGTGTGAAGAAGTATCAAATATCAATATTTATATATTATTAATGCTTAAAATACATTAAATAAAATGTGAGAGAAAAGGAAAAACGTTTTTTGGATCTGAAAAAAAAATTATTTACTGCATAAAAATTACATACATCAGAAATGATGGAAAGTTGAATATTTCTATGCAGCGGGAGGGAAAATTGTCTCTCCCGCCTCTCGAAATAGCCAAAATTTTGCATTAAAAATTTTGCGAAATTATTTTTGATAAACCTTTTTTGAAAAAATTCGAAAATTTTGAAAAATTTACCGATAAAATTCAAAAATTTTGAATTTTTATTTTTTCAATATCGAAAATTTTGAAAAATTTTTTTAAAAGATTCAAAAATTTTAAAATTTTATTTTAAATTTGAAAATTTTGACAATTTTTTTGAAAAAAAATTGATAATCTATAATAAATTCAAAGTTTTTGAAAAAATTCACTGTTCAACCTACGATTTTCCATCCCTTTTCTATGCACAAATAAGGGCCTTTACATGCTCTTGTTAAAAAAAGCACAGTGTTTAACACGTTCAGGGCTAAGCGCAAATTTACTAACTAAGCTGCAGTGCTAAGATGATCCTTAGAATTATAAAATTTCTAAAGTTTGAGTGATTCATAGGTCAGAATAACACTTATATTAATAAAATACAAGAGATTCCCAATACGAGTCATATATATGATGTATATGATAATCCGATTATAAGACAATATATTATTATAATCAAATTTTACATACGAATTATATATGACTCGTACCATCCTGAACGTGTTAACAAGGGAGGAAGTGACTTTTTCAGTATCGGATAATTTTTTGAGCACTTGTGTCCATCTTGGGCGTCTAAAGCGCCCTCGACTCTCACTCGTGCTCAAAAATCATCCTCTCTAGAAAAAGCCAAGTTTCCTCCCTAGTTGAACAATATACTATTTCCGAGTTTTTCATAGGTTTTACTCCCTTTTGATCGATCATTAAGGTGGTTCCTGTGCTTCGATTTTATCGAAATGTATTCTAGTTATATATTTTGGAATCGCAAACATATATCCATCGAGAAAAAAGGAAAAATATTGATGGAATTTATCATAAAAATTAATTTTCATCTTTGCAATGCGCGTTATTAGCCAGTAAGGGTAGCTTACCCTCCAGAGGGGTTAAAATTATTTTTTTTACACTTTTTATCAAATTTTGCGTATAATTAAGCTATTTATGTTACAAATTGTAAAAAAAATCATTTATAAAAAAATAATTTTTTCGTCGAACTTCAACGTAGTAAACTTAAGCTACATATTTCGGAACACTTCGTAGTGAATTTAATTCGAATCGTGAATAGTACATTATCTTCAAAACAGTCTTACACTCGGAAAAGAGGCCACGCATCCTCCTTTCCGCCAATCCACATACCCAAGTCAACGCACCAGAGCTTAATCGTAAGGTCTTAGTTCTCCTAATTAAACGAAGAACCCCCTGACGTGCACAAAGTAGAAAGACTCAATCATCGCGCGTCAGCGGAATATAAATCGCCGGGGCACATGCAGATCGGCAAGCCCAGCGACAACTGCCACAGATACGAGATCTTTGCTGGCAGCGCTCCTTATCACCGCCATCAACACGCCAATAATAATCGGCGCGCGCTTCAAAACTCTCTCTCTCTCTCTCTTTCTCTTTCTCCCGCTCTCGGTTGTTCGTCAGGCCGCTGAGAGAGAGGGCCACGTAGGAGAGGGCACGTAATATCGTAGACTCGTTATTTATAAAGCCGCTGGGCTATTTACTGCCGGGCAGCTGCCAGAAGAACGCAATAAAATAAAGCACCGAGCGTCACGATACACACACTCTCTCTCTCTCTCTCTCTCTCTCTCTCTCTCTCGCATCTTCGTGGGGGCACCTATATTGCCTATATTTGCGTTTCTGGCACTCTCTCGGGAAGTTCGCTTCGGAAATGTCTCTGTGTGTGCGCGCAGGGTGTGTTTCAGCGCTTATTGCGGCGAGTCACTTGATTTATTCGAGACAACGTGTATAAATTTCGCGCGCGCGTATTTATAACGAGAGAGAGAGAGAGAGAGAGAGTGCGGCCAGCTAAGACTCGACGCTCTGCTTTGCAGGCGGCGCGTGTCGCGCGAGAGTTCGATACGCGCGCGAGCCTGGCCTAAGTGCGCCTCTGCTGATTTAGCTGTGTATCGGCCAAGTATGTATGTATGTTGAAGTGTTTTCCTGGGTCTACTTGCGGTTTTATCCGAGGGATCGGCGAATCTTAGATATTTCCGTGTTGGACTTGGGAATAGAGAGTCTTGTAATAAGATGAACGTTTGAGGTTAATCACCTGGCCATATAAAAATTTATTAATTAATAAATAGGTGGTAGAGATCAACTAAATTATAATTGATAAGTTTTACGAAAATTAAAGTTATAACTATATTTCTGAATAAGAAACAAAAAAATATGAAATTCAATTTTTTTTTATCGATTAAAAATTATGCGAGTATCCATCAATACGAAACAGGCGCAGATTCTCATGCTAAAACGTACTTCATCGTACGTGAAAAAAGACGCACACGCTGCAGACGTAAATTCAGATGAACATAAATCCATCATACTTTATACACACAGTTTTTTGTCTTTCTGTCTCTCTTCCATTCTGTGTTTTCATATACGATATGCTAACTTCGCGTCGATCGCAGTGCGTCGTGAACCAACTGGAATCTTTCACGCGAGCTGTTAAAGAAACATCCCCCGAATCGAGTGAGCGAGGCAGAAAGAGAAAGAGAGAAATTCGTCGTCTGGAGAGGGGCGACATTTTTGCCCCCCAACAAGCCTCGAGCTACTGCTACGGGTAAACTTCGAGATGAATGTGACACCTTTTATCGTCCATATAATAAATACCAGGCTCTTCATCTATAAAACAAACGACCTTCCCGGAAAACCCATTGCGCCTACGTTTTTTCTCTTTCCGCCTCTTTCGGAGATGTTGTCTTTTTGTCTTGCTCGTTTTCTCGAGTTCTTTTAATATCTGGAGTCGTTTACTCGAGCTGTTTAATTGTATTATTGTGTGATAAAGAGGGAATATTTAGAGATGTTTTATATAATTACGCAGGAAGTTGTTCTTAATTTTAAAAAAGTTATGTATAATTATTCTTATATAAAATAATTTATGTGTATAAAAATAAAAACATACTTTCTCTGGATTTTTTTACTGAAAGTCATTTTTTTATAAGGAATTTTCTTTCATTCCTTGGAGAATATAAACATTATATATTGATTAAAAATGAGTAAAACGATAATAATTTTTTGATCTATTATGAATTAAACAATAGCAATTTACAAAATTAATATTTTACCAAAATAAAAAACATTAAATTATCAAATTACTGCACCTTCTTTCTAATTCGTTCTTCTTATCGTCCAAATTCTTACCTTTTTCTGTCGTCCTACGCTGTAGCAAGCGACCATCCACCATGCGTCATTCGTGATCGCCCTCGTGCGGGCCTCTTTGCATTTTTCTTGTTCCCAGGGCACGTTTTTTAACTGCCCGGCGTGTTGCGCTCAGCGAAGAGAGGAAAAAAGAAACAGCGAGCCTCGTTTCTTATCCGTTGAAGACTGGACCCCAGCCGCACAAAGGAGCCAAGCGTTTTTCCTCTTCCGGCTGAAAAATGCTTAATAGTTTCCGTGCCTCTTCTTCTCCCGGCCTGCGCTCTGGTTAGCGGCGTCTTTAGAATTTTCTTCTCGCAGGACGTTATATCGCCTCGGCTCCCTTTTTTCACGTTGTTTTCTTTGCTAACGTTGCTGCCTCGCGCGACGCAATTAGTCATAGCACGTTTTGGGTGAAAGACGACAGGATTGTGTGCTAAAGTTTGCATAAGAAGTCCTGTAATAATTTTTCTTTCTTTTCTTAATTTTGTAATTTTATTATGGCATCGTGGTAGGTAAATAGTGAATATGTAAATTGAGAAAATACTTATGCGGAATAAATAATTCTAATAAATTCTTATTTGTTCAACACAACAATAAACATTTGAAAAATTTAAAGTTAACCAAAAATTTATAACACAAATCAATCAGTCACCAACACCGCTGCTCGCCACACCGCCTTCATCACAATAAAAACCATCTCACCTCCACCCCACTCAATCAAAAACCCCATAAAAATCAAACAACTCCAAAACAAAGCAACAACCTTCCAAGGTCATTACCACAGCTCCACTCCTATCGCAGCCTTACGCGCGTCACGCGTCGCGCCGTGATTAGATAAATTTGTCATTCGAGAAAGCGCTCTCTCCTCCAAACACCCACCATCTCTCGGGCTTTGATTAATTGGCCCGCGCCTTACTCCCCTACTTTTCGCCGCCACGCGCCGCTGCCGCCACCGCCGTCGGACTAATCGCCCTACACACACACACACACGCCGGAAAAGAGACAGAGAGAGATACACGCGCGGGCTTTCGTATTTAATCTATATTTAAGCGGTGTGTGGCTCGTTAGCGAGGCGCCTCGCGCAACGCGAGTGGGTGCGGATGACGAAGCGAGACGGCGGCGCGTATTAAGCACGAGAGCCGGTGGGAGGATTAAGGAAAACGAGACGCGCGCAATGCAGCAGCGGAGTTGGAGTATATAACTCGCCCGCTAATCGCGGAATGTTATGCTCGGAGAGCGAGAAGAGATATTGCTGTTTAGAGTCGCGGGGGAACGTTGGGAGAGGTGTACTCGATATTTTTTAGATTTTGTGTGTGTTTGTTTGCGGATGGGCTGACCGATTTTGACATTTTCTACTTAATAGTTGTGATGCGCGTGTTTGGGTGTTTGACTGCAGAACGTTAGATGGGTGTGCCGTTTTCTTGATTAATAATTGACCGTTGCGTCTGTAAATATTTATTTAAATGGATCTATTTAATGAATAACATGAACTTTGAATAAGATTATATTCTCATTCGAATATGTTTTTAATAATAAAAGATTTTCGTAATCGTCTTTACTAAAACTAATAAATAATTTTTATTATGACATTATTTTGCAAATTTTCCGTGACACAAGTACAAAAGAATATAAAAACAGAATCAGACACAAAGAAAGCGTGCAAATTCGTTAAACGCCTACTACTACACAAAAGAAAAAGCGACTCGTAGAAGCGTCTAGAGACAGTGAGAGAAAGAGAGACAGAGAGAACTGGTGTGGTAATAGCGGGCGAAGAGGCTCTTGCCGGGATGAGAAATATGGAGGTACATTACGAGACATCCGTCTGCCCGGCGCTAATGATAATTAGAATGTTGAGACAAATAGAGAGCAGAGGGGCGAGACAGAGAGAGAAAACTTTTGCTCGTAAAAGACGGAGCGCGAGAATCTGTGTACGTGAAGGGTTGCCGCGACCTAAGGAGCTTTCCTTCCAACTCTCTCTCTCTCTCTCACTCTCATTTTCTTTGTCATTTTCATTCTCATTCTCAGGGTAGTAGCTCGTATTTTTCACGGAATCCTCGCAGTCGTGTAGAAACTAAAGAGTTTCTACGATTGAGAAAAATTTAGATTATTTTAATTTGGTGTTATGATTTTTTTTTATTTTTGCTGCTGATTACAAAAGAATTATTTATTCTTTTGAGCACTAAATATTGTAAGTATTGTTTTCGAAATAAATAAGCATAGTATTAAATTCAAAACCAGAGACAACAAAAAAAAAAAAGAAAACAATTTTAAGCACTAAGCAATTTACAGTTTAAAAATTAATTCTTACTTACTTTATTTCTCCCAATCTTTTCTTCATAACTAATCGTCCTCGACCTTATTCTTATAACCAGCAAAACTCATCGAACGCAACCGACAGCACTCTCACAAAAATCTGTCTCTTAGTGCCGCAAAAGGGTTAAGAGAAGCAGGATTTCTTGCAGTCGAGAAAACTCACCCGCGGGAAGTTACACGAACGCGCGCGGGAGGACGCGAGAGAGCTAGAGAGGACCGAGGTTTCGTGCTTCTAAGTAGATTTCGAGTGAAAGATTTATACGCGTGGGCGGAGAGAAGCGATATAGCGGGCCTGCTCGCTTGACTAAGCGTTGCGACGCGGATCGCGAATTAGTACGAGAAAGAGAGAGCGTAGCAGTCGCGAGCGAAAGGGAAGCTACGGTTTAGCTTTTATCGCAATTAGTCGGATACTTGCTAAACTTCGTGTTTTATTTGCGCGGTATTTGTTTGAAC
>JAPYZB010002409.1:0-20856 GCA_030522745.1 Eupelmus kiefferi
AAGATTTTTGCCACCCAGCTAGCTATTATACGATGACGTCAGGAAACAAAGTCAGAAAGCGCGTTTTAACTTTCTGCTGACGTCAGAAAGCGTGCGAACATTTAAAACTGTCCTGTACTGCTAGCTACCCGACTATAATTTCGCTAAAATAAAATGCACAAATTCTTTCTACTCTAAACCGTATAATTAAAAAACATGCTCAAGAACCGAAACAATACATTAAAGGATATATATCTATCACGCGTGTAAAAAAGCAATATACACGGATATTAGTCTGCATTGAAATCATCGTAAAGGCATTACAATCGATACATGCACTCACTAAACAAAGTATGTTTTTTAAAATAGTACACCTGCTTGTATATCTGTAAACCACAGAAGGGAACAAGTCGAGTGTCAGTTTCGAAGCGGAGAATTTCTGGCGTTCGTTTTATCGTTTTATCGGCAAAAGCGCGCAACACCCTATTTATCGAGAAAATTTTCAAAAATCCATTAATAAGTCAGATTCTTGCAAGCTTCAAGACTTAACTTTTCTTTTTTGCATGGCTTTTTTGTTTGACACAGTAGATGACTTTTATAGCCTTTACGAATTTTAATTCACTAGCTACTTGTACTTATAAACTATTTTATGGCTTTCTTCATAGTTATGCCAGAGTATAATTCGAGAAAATCCTACACCATGATCGTAAGCATTATAAAAGACATTTTAAGCTGGATATTTAATTATAGGTTATAACCGTATTTTTGGTCGAAATTTTCAGCTGTAATTATTATTACTGCGCTATTTTCTCGCGTGAATAGGTTTTTAAGCGATTAAATGGAAAATGTTTGTCCCTGAGATATATCGACGCGAGTTGGCCAGTTAAAATTTAATTATCATTGTGGACGTATGTGCGTACTTGACATATTAAATTATCTTTAATGTTTAATCAAAATAATTAAGTACAAAAATTATTATGAAACTTTGAATTAATTAAGTGGAAACCTAATAAAAATTAGTTTTTTATCACTGTAATAAATTACTTTGTTATGACAGTACACAAACCGACAATAATTGCTTTTGCATACTATTTCCAAGCTTATTGGTAATAATGAATAGATTATATATATAAAATCTTTTAGAAACATTTCTTCAGAACACAAAAAAGCTTGCTTCAATACGAAACTGATTCAATTTCAGATGACATAAAAATCCTCTTGATTCAAGAGAAAATAGTTTTTTTTAACCGACTTGCATAGAGTGAGTGCTTTACTTTCAACAGGGAGAGAGTAAAGTAGTCATTTTACACGCAGACTGTAACAAAAATTGTCATTTCATCGCTTAAATAAAATAACAGTACAAATCGAATTATCGCTAGAAAACAGTACACATCGATTTTGTATATGAGAATTGAATATAGAATTTAGCGACAATTCAATGTTCACTGAATAAGAATTCAATTGAAGTAACGATTTCTGGTAAGGACATATTTAGGATTTTACCTACAGGTTGCTCTCATCCGTAAAAAAAACATTCTTCGTTGTTACATTATCCATTTCGCTAACCTTCGCGTCGTATAGTAAATCGCAATACGATGGAGAAAATTTACTTCAAGTCTGTATTGAAGCTCAATAAGCTTGGGAGGTTCTTAAGCGTATAAGCATCTTATTTACCGATTCAGAGCGCTCTTCGCGTAAAAACTCAAAAACGTCTGCTAATAAAAAAATTAATTATTTTAAATTATTTATACGGATAAAAACGTGGTAAAAAAAGTCATAAAGGCATTTAACGGTTAGATACTTTTAGCTCCGTAGACAGGCAGGCCATGCCAAATGTGTCAGAACAAAGTTTAATTATAAAATCTAATTTAGAATTTTTGCATAGGCCGCATGCACGTTTGTTTTTAGTTCGCTGTTCATTAATTATGTCTCAAAAAATTACTTCTCCCTCCACGCGTGCGTATTATAGAGAATATTATATGGATCCAGCTTTATCCTTTTCACCAGTAGGTTCCCCTTCACTCATACGCGCGTTTTTTTTATACAAGCTGGAAATACGGCGAGAGCAATATTTTAGCGGAATTTTTGGCTCCTAGACATTGATATTTTTAATGCATTTCCATTTTGCGAATATTTTTTTTTCTACCTTCCTGAATCCTTGGCAAGTGTAATGCATTCGAAAGCTTGCGGCTCGCGGTAACAAAAAAGCCACAAGTCACGAATTCTGGTGAATTGAATTGGCGGAAATGAAAGAAAATGTACAAAACCGATAAAACATGCGCGCGTGCAGGGTCCGAGAGTTGTCTGCTCTTACGACGAGACGAGAACCATTACCGCGAGAAAGCTTAAATTGCTTTTAGAAAAAACTGAGTGAGTGAGCGAATGCCGTCAGTGGTCTTCTAGACGCCGTCATCTGCGAGCGGTATGCAGGCGGCAAAAAAAGCCTGCAAGAGATTCATTTGTAAAGTTCCAAATGCATCATCACGGGCCACTTGTCCTCTTAGCTATCGGCCATTTCGCCACACAGATGAACGCTTTGTCCCTCTCTCTTCTTCTGCCTCTGTCTCTTTTTCTCCCACTCTTCACGTTACTTTTCACTTCTTCTTTCTCCAGGGCTTTTGTTCCCATTTTTCTACCTCCCACCCGCTTTGTGTGTGTACGTCTTGAACTTCCGCTTACAACCAATTTTTGCCGCCGCGAGCTAGCTCGATATGTACTTTTCCCTCTGTACATTCTTCTCGTCGACTTTTGCGATATAAAACGTATCACCTCGAATTTTCAAACCTTTTGTAAATAGATAAAAGTGAAATACCACGCAGGAGCATTTTATACGGCTTTAGTGCATCATTACTTTAAACTTACTGTTCAATGGTTTATAAAAAAATTATTCTTTAATTCCGTGAAATATATATTGAAAATCCAGCAATTTAATTTTAAAAAATATTTCAGTCTATAAAAGACTATGAAATCATTTTTATATAAGAATTTTTGTTTGTTTTCTTTTCATTCGGAAGTTGAAAAGTTCGTATTTAAATTTGGTTAAAAAATCACTAATCCACTGGACATTTTTTTGAATTTCTTATATTTAAACCTCTTTAAATGAAATGATATGACCTATTTTTTTTAACTTCAGTTTTATTATAATTATTCTATATTTTTGTGTTATATTTCATTTAATTATTTTTAATAGCAATAAAAACATTATAAAAGAAAGTGTGAAAATAAAACCCTTTAGGAAGATTACATAATGAGGTTTCGGATGGTCGAACACCTTCAACATTAACGATCGTTGAAACTTCAAAAGGACAGATAAGACTCGTCGCGCAGTCATTAATATCTATTGGATAACTACAACCAATCCTATTGGAGGATTTAAAAAAATATTGTAAATAATATTTCCTTTGGCCAGAGTAGGTATAGAAAATTTTACTTCTAGTGGATGCACATTAAATTTAATGTAAAAACGTTTAACAGTTTAGTTAACCGATTGTTTGTTTTGATTGAAAACGAAGCTCTTTAAATTGCCGCCCACGGTATTATTCATTTATCGTAGCGCGATACTCCAGGGCTTTTTCTCATTTTCCTCGCTTGCCCCGCCAGTAAATTGATTTCCTCGTAGCGCCAATTTGCCCCTTTGAGCTTTGGCGACTTTAAATAAATTTATTCCTCTGTGAAAAAAAAAGGAAGCGAATAAATTTGTATCGGCGATCAGGCGCGAAAGGCGATATTAAAGGCAAGGCTCCCCTCGGATATCAATGCAAAGTAATTCAAGGCGGTGACGAAAAGTAGAGAAAGCCACGCGCAGATTTCGGAGGGAGCCCAATCGATCGAGGTTTACATTGCCGCCGCATGGTCTTTTCAAAAGCAACACATATACATCCCAAGAGCTATTCTCTGCTCGCCGCAGCCCCTTTCAATGTTTAAACATCTTTTAAACAGCCCACTTGGGGAGGCCGAATTTCAAAGCTAAACCAAGTCACTGTACAGCCGCGGTCGGTTTATTATATTCAGAAGACCATAAATTCTTTAGGGTAGTTGTGTGACAATTTCGCGGGAATCGAAATAGAATTGCAACGAAATGAGCGGTTCAAAAATCAAGGATTGTATCGTTTAATTGTACCACAATGAGAATTCTTAAATTATATAAGAATATGATTATTTTCAGTATTTATCCCATATAAGCATAATTAGTTGGCTCTTTGAAATATGAATAATTCAGTCTAGAAATATCTGTAATATCTAATAACTAAAATCAAAGTAGAGAAACTTAAGTGCATTAATTAAAATAGTTTAATCCATTGAAAATGTGGAATTTTTTAACTAATTAATGAACTTTTTATTGCTCAACTTTAACCAAGCATAACATTGGTCTTAATTATTTTATAATAATTTGGTTTCGTTAATTCTGAATTTTGTGAACGGTAAATTAAATCAAGCTTTCTCGTTGATTTTTTTTGTGTAGTTGTATTTTTAACCAAATTTTTTATCTATATTCCGTTATCTCATTTTAACTGTGCCTTAGCTAGCCTTTTTTAGCTAAGTAACTTTCTTTTCAAAATAAAAGAAAAAATTAAATCTACTGTTCCCGCTATTGTATCTAGCCGAAACTAGAGCTGAGAGATGGAAAACCTCCGCCGAATCGGCAGAAGGGTTAAACTTGAATATTTTTCGCAAAATATTCAAGTTATATACAAGACTTTGCTCTAACTTTCTGAAATCAAAGTTTTTATAATTTTTATATTTCTAAAGATTTATATAGGAATGCTAGCTGTAAAAGTCTGACTTTAAAATGTCACCTATTTCCGCGAACATTATCCTTTAGTGAGAAAAACATCATACATATTTTATCCGACTTTGAGTCGATCTCTTTTACGTTTTAAACTTTGGTATGCTGTATTCCAAACTGACTATGAAATATGAAATAAAGAATATTCCAATTTACATACCTATAAATTTTCGTTATAAAAAAGTTATCAACAGTATGTAACTTTCAAAATAAGGTTAAATTATTTTAAAAGATGTAACAATGTTAAATCAGGACAAATTTAAATTGAGTGTAAATATTTACCCACATTAATACATAGTTTTTATTCAAATTCTTATTTAGTGTCAAGTACTAACTTATATTACAGGAGAGTGTCATATCTTCAAATCATAGATCTTGATAAAATTTTGTGATTGTTTTTAGGTTCCAAAATTGAGAAAAACCTCAGCCGTACGGCCTTTTATTTTCCAGAATATGTGGAAAAAGAGCTTCTATTTGAAATATGAATAATTTAATTTCGAAATTTTCTCAATAAATTTTCAATAAGGAAAATCATTAAAAATTAATAAAATTCCGCAGGTTGAAATTTAAATGATTTTCGGTACATTGTTGTTGCGCAACTTTAAACGAGCATAACTTTGGATCTAATTATTAATTCTTAATTATGAAAATAGTAAATTGAAGCTTGCTTGATTTTAGTTATTGGAACTTCATATTTTAAGTAGAAACTCTTTTCTCACTTTTTCCTTAACATAAGACTACAAATGTCCATAACTTCAATTTTCCGAAGCATTAGACCGGCGACTACTGTTTTGCTCATCTTTGATACCTAAAAATATACTTAAAATTTCATCAAGATCTGTGACCACTCTCTATTACAGTTCTAAAATTACTATTCATTACTATTTATTACAAATGAAAATTAATAAAGTTAATAAAGTTATTAAAGTAATAAAGTTATATTTATTGGATAAAACTCAAAACGCGACAACCCAAAGCTCACATTTTTTCTCATTTCTTGACTACTACTGAAGTGCAAAAGTAGATATTATAAGCGCAATATTGATTTTAATACCAATAAGTTGAGGTAATTGTACATTTAGTATAAATTAAGATGCACGTGTATATATCAGGCTCCCTTTAACTTTAGATTGTAATTAAAGGATTTTACGATTTTAGGATGCGCATAAACGTTAGATACTCAAGCTAAACTTATTGACTTTCTCGCTGCAAGCGCACACACAAGTGTACTAAAGATGTTTATTTGACGTCTAAACCGTAACGAACCATAAAATCTGTACAACGCTATTCTAGGAATACCGTAAAAATGTCGTAAGAGCTTTTAATTTCATTCACTAAACTTGGATGAAAATCTTCGAGTAAACAATTTATTAAATGGAGCCCTTTTTCTCTAAAAATAAAAAAATAAATAGTAAATTAAAATTTTTTTTGGAATAAGACGTTACAAATAATTGTAGAATACTGGACATTGATGAACCGAAATGCGATCAGACATGATTATTGGGTCCCTCATAGCTCGCTGGCATATAGAAGAAGCAAACACGAGGGGTCAGCTGTAGAGAGTAGAGAGAATTGCTTTCAGCGTCACAAGGTGAGGTGTATATTTGTGGTGCTGGGCATATTTCCTCATTTAACCTGTATCGATTTTACGCACGGCGTTTCTTTGTTATTAACGTTGAGTCCTGGTTGGTCGACAATCTAAATCAGAGAAAACTCACTTAAGCCACATGTACGAGAAGTAAGCATTCCACAAAATTAACCCTACAGTGACACATTCAAAGTCCTTCTAACTCAGTGAAACGCAGTGCTGCAGCTAATCCGGAATGAAAAGTCAACGTCAGCGAGTTGGAATAAAAGCAAATTCCCGCGACCACGACGAGCCAAAAGAATGCTATAAAAACAAAGCTCGCGCAAGGGAAGAGTGAACTCGCGAGAGGGAGAAAAGTAAGAGGGGGTTGGCCCACTTTTCATTTCCGGCTTCGCGCTCGTGCGCATCACATATGTATCGTCGGTGCGTGCGCCGCTTAAATAATGGAGTTTCAGCCGTCACCTCGGGCGTCGTTGATGCAAAGGTGTATTGACACTCTTAGGCGTGCATTCGCTTTATCGTGGATCCGTTAACTAGATAATATGCGAGTGCACACTTTTCTGCGCCGCCCGTGTCCGCCTCATTGACAGCTTTTATAATCCTAAAATTAATTTTCTTAAACTTTGAATATACGCATAGATGCGACGCTACATAGGTATTTCATTAACTACATCATTGCGTGCGCGTAAGTATACGCTTATCATTATCAATATGCATGAGAAACTTTGACAAGATTTGGGAGAGATAAGAGCCAGATTTAAACAAATTGAGTTATAATGAATATTTTTATATCTGATAAGTAAATTATATTATTAAAAGAAATTTTTATTATTATAACCACTATACTTTCGGAATAGATGGCAACACAAATGAATTGTTTTTATACCGGAAAAAATTTCTAAAAAAAAAAGAAACAAAGAAAAAATTAGAAAGACTGCGGTAGTTTAAGGGTTCAAACTCGAGCTTGGTATTTATTTTTATTATTTTTATTATATTTTTCTTTTTGTTACTAGCTTTGGGTCATTTGAAAAAATGTTGAATGGAAAAGCCAAAAAATTGTTCAAAAATTTATGGACTTATTATTGACTATTTGAAATAGTAAAAAAGACATTCATTAAATAAAGTACATTTTTAATTTCAAATCGTTAATGTTTTCGTTATTAGAATTGCGAAAATTGTTAATGTTGTATTTTTAGCCATTGATTTATAAATTAGAAGAGTTTGCTTAAAGAGTGCCGCTACTACACTTAAAAATATTCAGGGATTATTATTATTGGATAATAATCAATAATAATAATTATTAATAATAATAATTATTATATTATTTGTTGTAGCTGAAAATTATACAAGACAATTTTCTGTACAACTCAGGGCTTCATTAATTATAAAACATTTTTCTAAAATATATTTAATTAAAATGTAAGACCGTAAAACCAGATTTAAATTGTATTTTGAAATCAAGTTCAATGGTATTAAAAAGAAATTTAAAAAATTCGGTGTGTTACGTATCTATAATAAATTATAATAATATACTATAAATTTTAAGGAAGAATGACTTTTGGCTTGTCGACACAATTACAGTAATCTGTAGTACGTACTATCGGTGAGATAACATCAGTAATTCTACAAGAAGAGTCGTAACCAGTTCAATGTCGGATCTGTGGTACAGCGCAAGCCTCTAGATCCGTAGAAATTGTGGGGTCGTATGATCATGTCCTCGTATTTTTTTCTCCGAAATTCCTTCCCCGATACGAAACTTTACGTAATGTACTTTACGAAACTATTCTAAAAATTCAACAGTTATTAAAATTATTATCGAATTATCTTTCCACGCAAAATAAGCTTTTGGAAATTAATTTCGATATCAAACACCTTCAAATATGTTTCTAATATTTTTACTGTCACAAAATTTTCTTAGAGAGGAAGCAAGTAAATTTAAAAATCATAAAAATCACTTTTTAGATATCATCTTTAATGAAAAAACATGAAAAGCTTTTGTAGATTATTTTTCAACCATAAATATGTCAAAACATGCTTAGAACTTTTTTAAAATTTTTTTGTTATCAAAAAGCTTTCGGAGTGAGTAAGCCAAAAATAGCACTTACATTATTCATTAAATTTAGTATTATCGTCTACATAAGACTCAATACGAGGATGAGTATATACGACCGCAGGACGGTGGTTTGTGCGTTGTTACATGAATATAAAGAAATGTACTAATGGTAGTCGTAAGGTCATGCAAATCCAGACGCCTCATTAATATTTGACTGTTTCTATTACTACGAGGTGAATCCTGATTTGGTGCTGTTATTATCAAGTGAATTCGCCAAATTCATTGAAAAATCATTTTAACGGAAAAAGAATAAAAATTACTGAAATGAATTTATTTGTTTTGAAAAATCAAATCAAAGCAATTTCTACAAATTGTGTATGTAATACTTAAATTTTTATTCTGCGACAAGAAAATAAGAGATCAACAGAAAAAGAAGTTCACTGCTGCTAACCGATTGGAAACAACACATCAATGGAAGAGCGTAGTAGAGTAGTGCATTTCTAAGGCGTGTGCGCGTGCGTAACCTCGCTCGAATTTTTGTAATTACGAAGGCACGCTGCGGATAATGTACCTGTTGATGCTCAGTGGCACGCTCGTTTGTGTTGTATCGTAGTGTACAGGAGGCTCTTGCTGCATTCGTCCCCTTATCTAGCTTGGGCACAAACGATAACGGATCGCTTTCTTGCGGCAACCCCTTTTCAAAACGGCGGCGGTGTGTCTCGCTTCCCGCCCATCGATCTCTTAACCTACTTTGCGCGTTACGCCCTCCGCGAGAACGACAAAATTTACATCCGCGTGCGCGTACACGTCTTATCGGAGTCGCGCGACGACACAATGTGCATTCTCCTCCGAACGCCTTTGTAAATTAGTTCGGTGTCTCTTAAATAGCGTCTGGTGAATTACCGCTCGCAATGTCTTGGTGCCTTATTCTTTTGACCTCGTCATCTCTTATCTGTCTCTCTCAAGAAGTATGTCTTCGTTTTTGTGTAGTGCGCTTTATATATAGATGCCTGCGCTGAGAGGTAACTTTTCTTTCGCCTTGCTTTGCTTTGTACTCTTTTCTCTCCCTCAGGCACAAAGCGCGCGGGGGTGCGAAGATAAGGACCGAGCACGCTGACCGCTAGCTGTTTTCTTTGCAACAGCAGCTTTCTTCCGCTGGTGCGCAGTTCCTTCCTCTCCACGAAAGTCGAAGTCGGCTTGCTAAGGCAATCACTGGAACGGGATAAACATCCTTCTTCGCGCATTCAAAAGTCGTCAGATCGATATTTTACGAAACTTTAACGGCATAGCGAGTTGGAGAAGCCCATTATACTTGTCGTCAATAAATTCTATCATTGCCGATCTCAAGCACATAAGAGAGAGATGAGTGTATGTGTATGTAACCCTCTCGGGAGTAACACTCCAATCTCACTGAGCTTTTAACGATACTGCTTCCTGCGATCAAATGATTATAATACGTTTACGAAGTTATGGAAACGACAGATAGTTTTATTGGCCATAACGAATTTCTAGCAATAAACGCAATCGTTATCTCCAAGCCAATATACTTTTATATATATACATATATGTGTGCGTGTGTGCGTGAGTGTGGATGTGGGCGTGTGTATGCGCAGGTGTGTGTACGTAAGTATATTGTACACGTATACAGAAAAAAAATCGTACGAATATAATATATCCTCCATTATGCTGAATTCGTATGAAGGTCAACATACCATTTTAGCATGCGCTCCATACGAAAAAGGTAAACAGTATTACGCTTTACGTATGGAGCACCTGCTAAAATGGTATGTTGACACTGATGCGAATTCGGCATAATGGTCAGAAATACGTCGAAAAGATAATTGTTTATATTGGTTTTTTAAACTAGTTCTATGATTTGTACCAGTAAGCATACGTATCATAGTTAATAATCATTTGTAGCACTTATATTTTGTAAGTTGATTACGGTTTACAATTCTGCCGTGCAAATGAAAAAAAATTTCTACTTATCAAGAAAAATGAAGGAAATACAATTGAATCTTTTTTTTTTATTATTTATTTAAGCTTACCCAAGTCTCGACTTATACAGTGGTCAAAAATAATACAGCTGTCGAAATACAATTGAACGATGACATTCAGACTCAAGATTTTATAAATTTTATTATTATAATAATAGTAAGAATTTGCCTGTTACTTAAACAATTATTTATTATTTTAAATAAGTTTTATAAATGAGCGTCACTTAATTCAATCATTCATCCACATGAATCAACGTATAGCTGAGTATATTTAAAATCTAATTATTATTCTACATGTTATTTCTCAGATTATATTTTTGTATATAATATGTAATGTTTGTATGATCTTTTACACAACACAAATTTGAAGATACATGAGATATATATTGCATGAATTGAATTATATATAATGATTTTATTTATTACGCTACTTCTTCCTTCGACAAGCTACTAGCAGAAACAGTAAAACTGGTAATGTTGAAATCAAATTCTTTTGCGGTTTGAGAGATAGAAATTTTTCAACTTATTAATTGATATATTATTTTAATTGTTCATTTTTAAAATCATATGCTAACTGCGTATAACTGGCTTTGACATATTTATGATGCTGTAAAAGCCAAATGGATTAACAAGTGCTGTTAAATGCACTTTTTACTTCGTCAGTTAATAGCTCTAGAGATCATGCTGGAGTTCTTAAACTTCTGACTTGAAAAACTGAATCCTGCTATGACGTACACCAGAGCTAAAACACAATTTCCTTAAGTTCAAAAAATAAAATGTTGATATATACCAACATTTTTAGTTGATGTTTCATAACTTTAAATTTCTTCTTTATTATTTTTTGCTTCAGCTAAAAGAAAATAAAATTTGAACTTTCACTGAAATCATTTACTATATAAAAATAAAGAATATTTATAATATTGATTGTAAAATATTCAATCTTTATAAAATTAACCAAGAAAAACTATAAAATCCCATTGTACCAGGAACATACAAACTAACCTTAATATGTGCGAGTAGTATATGCGAATGTGAATAACTGTGACTGTCTGTCATTTAAAAAATAATTAATTTACAAAGATAAAATAATACATTCATAAAAGTAAAAATACATAAAATATTAATAATTTTTTCTATCTTTCGGATGCGTTTTTTTGGATATTTCGTTTTCATGGTATGATATAAATACTTTTTTACATTTCTTGATGAGAAGATACTTTTATTAACTTACTGTTAGGTAAAGAATAGAGGAAATTTCATTTCGTTTAAATTATATTCGTATTTACATTTGTTAATATTGATGAATTTCATGGTAAATAGGTCCTAAATTTAAGGTGTATTAATATTTTAATATAATAATAACAATAATTGTTATTATTATAGTAAATTCGTCTTATCATGTAATCAAAACATCCATTATTTTCTAATAGCTTCTCTAGTGGAAACACGAATTAGAAATTATCTAATAATTTGCTATTTAGCTAACTATTAGTTAACAATTTAGTTTCATGTTACATAAGAAATGGTCAATTTGGCAACCCTTGTAGAAATTTTCACCATTTTTTGGCCATTTTTTGGCCAACTGTGAAGAATTAGACATCCACTAGCCTATTTTTAAAGTTGGTTGTGGAAATTTCTACCATTGTTAGAGTAAGGCATTGCAGGTGAATTTCTTGCTTACATATCGCATATTAATCAAGTAATAACTAATGCAAATCCTAGCTAAAGTGACTAATCGGATCTCGACTATATACAATAATAGTGTGAAATCAATTGTTGAAAGGTGCAAACGTTTATATTGGCCGCGCATTACCCTTAAAAAACGTAACCGACGTCGGATTTCGTTCGATAAAAAGGAATTTGCAACTCAAACGGTGACGGCGGCGGGGAATAATCTTTCGACTGAGAAAATTAAAACTTAATCCAGCCAGTGAGAGTTGCTGTCTCTGTCTCTTTTCTTCTTTTTCCTCGGATGTTACCTTGTGTCTCCTTCGCTCAATTCCCTGTATTCATTTTCCGCCGCCGCGAGCCCTCGCTCTTTTTCCACGATTGTTCGAAAGAAAGAGAAGGAAGGGGATTCGCAGAGAAAACCCTCCGCGCACCACCACCGGATTAACGTATTAAACGGAAAAGACCTTTTTATACTCGCGGCGCAACTCTATTCTAACGCAGATTCGCTCCGTAAATTTTTTGCTTCCTCCGTCTAGCTGAATATTTACTTTCGTAAGTTTAAATACAGAGCATCAGATAAAAATAGCAATTACCCTTCTTTTTATTATTCAGCCCATCTCCGTCTTTAAAAATATAATTCGAATTTTCTCCGCTATTATGTACAAAACATCCTACGTTTTTATTAAATAGAAAAAGAAAGAGATTATCATGGTTGCCATACAAATGATTCAGTCGACCACAGAAGAAGAGAAAACGCATAGTAGACAAAAAATTAGTTGTCATAAATTCCGCGTTTACTCGATCTTCTTCATTTAATAAGAGAACGAAAACATTTTTTGTTGCTAAAAGGGACTAGCTGATGCTTCGGAAAAATTAGCAACCGCTGTGATTATTTTATTCTCCTTATTACAGCTAGTTTTTGTGATAAACATTTTTGTCTTGATCCCTCAGTCAATTTTTAATCATGCAATAATAAAAGTGTCATCTGTTACAACTTGTTTAAAAAACAGTGCAAGGGCTAACAACACGTATAAAATACATGAAATTGTTGTTAGTTATCAAGCTGATACTTCATTTAGAAACTTGATTCTTAAATGAATAATGATAAAATAGAATAAAATAATGTATGACTTTACTTACAGTTTAAAAATGCTCTGAAATCTTATAAATATAAGGGAATGTTAGATATCAGTTTATATTTTGTTTCGAAGCTGCCTTTATTAAAACTTTTTCGTAATTTATCTAATTCTTATTCTTAGCGAAATTTCTTAGCGAATAATACTTTATGCGTATTGCATTCTTTTGAGGTAGGAAGGATCAACAGATGAGATTTCTCTTAGAGAAACTAGAAGTTCTTGGAATATTTGATGTAATGACTGAGTCCTTAAAGCTCTTGCAAGACGAATACTTAACTGGTAGTCCAAGACAATAATCAGCGGTAGCTGCAGCAATTTGCTTGTCAAAACAAACAAACAAGTGTAAAAGAACTATTTTACATTGAGATTTAGATACCACAAATCAATTAAGAGAATCACAATTTTAAATTTGTTTTATTTTATTATGATGTATCAGATCTTATAATGATCAAAATAAGTCTAAATTACTTAAGAATCTACCATTTTATGGTAAATAAATTAATTTTTTTATCAACAAGAATAAAAAAATAAAATTATTATTAACAAATGCATTATTGTCAAATTTCAGCTTTTAACTCAATCCTGCCTACTTGAAATCTTAATGGTAAAGAGATTAGCACTTTATAAACATATAGAAAGGACAAACTTAAACTGCTACATTTGAAGCAAGTTTTTTAATCAAATTTTTCCTCTTCCATACTTTTTTTTATCGTTTTCGCGCATTAATTTCTTTCGCGCTTACACTTTCATTCATTTCTCGCTTTCTTAATAAGATTACAATTGAGACTTTTAACTGAGATATTAGTCGACAAAACTAGTAGATTCTGAAAAAAATAGTTTAAAATAAAGTTAATCTCTCTTATTTAGCTGATCTTTTATATTTTCTTGCATCACTGTAATCAAACCTTTGCCCATCAATTACTACTTAGTCTCTGTAAATTTAACTTAAAAATTATGAAAATAAAAACAAAAGGGATATATTTTATTTTTAAAATTAATTTTAGTTTTGAAACTTTATGAAAACATGAGAACATGAGTTTTATTAAAAAGATTGATCATTTTCAAAATATAATAAATGTAAAAAAAAATCTTAACCTAACAACAAATTTTTTGAAAATATTTAAGTAGAAACGTAGTGAAATTTCAAAGTAAATATCATTTAATGTTTAAAAATAAAGTATTTAATATATATTTGTAATGCTATGTAAATTAGTTAAGGCTATATGAAAGGATGAGGTAAAAATGTAGATTAGAATATTAATCGGAAATCCAAAAATGTATATCGTAGATACACATACAACAAGCTTGGATTTTAATACCGATATTTTTACGTCTATAATTTTTTTAACATAATCAATGGATTTTTTTATGAAAAGCGGATAACATTAGCTTCTTGTAAAAAATAGAATTATTAGCAAAAGTTTTTTCCCAACTGATCTAATTAATGTTTACAACTTAATATTTGGGTACTCATGTAATAATTTGTTGAGATATCTACTTAAGCCTTTTACATTTTCAAAAATTTACTTTTACATTACCATTCTCAAAAAACTCCTCAAAACATTTTTTCTTCGCACTGTCAAGATTATTTTTTACTTTTACAAAGCTTTTTCTAAAAGGTATAAAAGTGTCTTTCCCTTCACAGAAATTAGTAGACAACTTAAAAGTTTTCAAAGTTATTCATATAGCTTTTGATAAAATTAAATCAAAATTACATGAATTAAGATTTATATTAATTAACAAACCAAACGTGTTATAAGTTTCTTATAAAATATCATTGCAGCAAAGTAATTTATATACTATTTAAAAAAATTCTTGAAAAATGGCGGTACCTTTATATTCTCTACAATGTCTTTGAGGTAGCGGATAGCCTAGAACAAGTAAAAAAATACAGTCTATTTTTCTCATCGAGAAATCATGCCTCCAACGTGCTGCACTGTAATTCATATTTAAACGCGCTCGCGCGCACTTGTACGTCGAGACTGGCGAGCCAAGGCTCGCATTTGAAGCCCCGCGAGATTGCCCTTCTTCATTACATTGTAAGAACTGAATAACAATCTAGGTACTGCAGAGTATCACAGCGCTAAGAGTAATTATCACGAAAGCGAAAATACAATCTCTGTTATGCTTGTTGCACGCTTGCACACTGGCGAAGAAAAATAAGGAGAGAGAAAAGTAACGTGTCGAAGCTTTTAAAAAAATTAAGTTTTTATGTCAAATGCACAGCGCAAGATCATTATGTGGCAGTACATGCACAAAAATTAATAACGCTGAGGCTGCTAATTAATTAATTAAGTCGATAGAATAGTTTAGTTCTCTTTGCTTCAAAAATGATATCGAACGATCAACTTTTTGCATTTCACGACCAGCCACTGATTATTTGTATATCGGCGATAATTTTTTTTTTTTACTTTTATTGCGCAGGTAATGCAAGGCGATATTTTGGAGTTAGCCACATAAAAAAAATGTATCCTGGCTTCCGCGAAATGGCCTTTTAATTATTCAATTTCGAGTGTATTTCAAGATATTAAGTGCGCCCGAAGTGCCTTGTGCCTCTCTTTTTTTAGTACCGCTTTTGTTCTACATAGAGTAGTGCATAGAGGCACTCGCGCGAAATCCTATGAGTGAGCGTACGGAGCGGAATTCTCCTTCCATCCCGTCTCTCGACTATTCCGAGTCGAGTATTGCCTCGTTAATGGCTTCTTTTTTTTTCTCGTCGCGCATTCGCTCGGCTAGCATGCCTCGTTAGCTCCCTTTCAGCTTTGCCAAACTAAGAGCATTTAAAATAACACTTCCAAAAAATTTTCCGGTGCACGCATGCTTGCGGCTTGTCGTTGTTACTGTGGCGCTTAGTCCCTTTTTCTCCGTAACGTAGATGGGGCGATATAATCAAACGATGTATGCTAGGAAAGATACTATATAAAATAAGAAATCTTTCTACTCTGTACATTTAAATCAGTTAAATTCACTTATAAGTCGTGAATAATCACTACTTATCAGTGAATTTTACTGATTTAAATTTACAGAGTAATTATACAAGTAATAACTCCACTTTCTCATTTCATTTTATCTTCTTTTTTTGTATAAACAGATCCACCAATAAACAAGCTTACCAAGCTTAGACTAACCATAACATCCATTTCTTGTCCACGTAAAACAAAAAGAAGTAAAAATAAAAGACTTCCAACGGACAACAAATACCAGCCTGATAATTAAAATCTGCGAGGCAGCTCTGTTTAAAAAGCTTTGAAATTCAATCTTACCGTAATTACTCGACGAGAAATAGCCCCTTCCTTCGTCGCCTCATTCGCCGAGGCCACCCTTGCAGCGCAGTCACTCTGCTAAGCGTTGTTTCACTGGCACCCTCCCTCCCTTTCCACCTTGATTTTCGAAACTTTCATCTGTAAAAAGTATCAGCTCGAAATTAAAAGACTTTTAGAACTTTGAAATTACAACCCGTCTCAGACTGGCATTAGGCTGCGACATTGTATATCCTGAAAACGCAAATCGTACCGGGCAATTTTCCAACTAGATGCGGTAGCTATATAGCTAAGGAAAACGCTATATAATTTAGAAAGGGCAACCTTCCAACTGGCGTTGACAGATGAGACGGTAAAAAATGGAAGTGCGAATTAATTCGAAACGTTATATAACCGCACGCGAAACGAGCTAATGACTTTTATTAATATTGAGCAAATATTTGGGTGGCGATTGCTTGATGCGGGTTCGCGTTTTATTGATTGCAATAACTTGAAGCCAGAAGATAATCTTCATAATTTACTTTGTTGAGTATAGAAATGAAGTGTTTTGAAAAATAATATTTAATTGTAATGATAATATTATTTATCTTTCGATAATATACTCAAATTATACTATTATTGATACGATAACATATATAATTTATAATATAAATGGTAACATAAAAAGATATTGTCCCACCACATTTCCCTACATCTACTTAGATACTACATAAGTCTAGTTAAGTCTGTTGTACTCTAATTATATTATTTTTCATTTTCCTTGAGGAGGTCATACTCTGTAATTGTTGTTTTTTACTATATCTTTATTAACGCTTTACCTATATCTAAATTTTTTGAGACTAAAATTTACTGTTAATCGTTAGTCATATCACTGAAATAGTATTCAAGTTAAAGAAAAATTACTCAAAAAGTGTTTATATAGGTAGTTGGTTATGACCGAAACTAGGATTTTTTTTAAATATTGATAATTAAATTTTGATTAGTTTATTCATAATGTACTGCTACATTGCCGTTACATAGCCGAGCGTAAAAACATTTTAACAATAGCATCAGTTTCCATCTTATCGTAACTTTCTGTATGATTTATAGTAAAGTCAAGTTCATAAGTTGCATGCCATGTCTCGTATTCCTCTGGTTGGAATATGTGAAAAATCGCGCTTTTTCCTAGGTCCATCTCCGAAAGTTGTTAATTCAACCTGTGGCTTCCCATCTTCTTCGTTCAGATTTTTCTTATGTGCCAGTAAAACATAGAATAGACTCATTTACTGCAGATGTATTTTTAAATATAAGTCATGAATATATCTTTTATTGTCTACTCTACTCACACGACACAAAAATTTAAATATTACATTTGTTTAAATAATCAAAAATATAGATGGAAATTCTAAAAACAATATTCAAAAGCACCAAATCCAAGCAAGAGATCCTTTCATTTTCATAGTTTTTTATTCTAACGATAGCCAAAACATTTTCAGAAAAAACACAGATGTAATTAATATACAAATAATGTTACAAATAGTTTATATCAATAATTTTTACTTACTATCCTCCCTTAACCCCTATCGGAAGCTTCTCATCCTACACCACCTCCCTAAACTAAGGGCTGAACCCCTAGACACAGCTCGAACTTCTTTCACCCATGCTTTCTCATTATATTCATTTTATTCAAAATAAGACATGCTTTCGTAGTATCTAATTTTATCGAGCTTTGTTTTATATTTGTATAAAAAATAGTATAAGATCGCTTGGGCGTAAGTGCATGACTTCCGCTCTTCTAAAAAAAATATCTACTTTACGCGCTTGTTATATAATATATTATTTTGCTTTTACAATTGGATAGTAATTATCCATCATCTTGTTAAAAATAATTTAAAAACAAAAAATTCTAAATAATTTGATAACTAAGATCGTAAATTGTAAACCATCAAACATAAATATAACCTTATCTTCAAAGATGTTTTAAATGTTAGTTTTAATGTCTTTACCTATTGGACTTTTAACTCATTTTTTCAAGCTAAGTTATATTGTTTTAGAGGAAATAGTTTTGAACTTGTGTTAGTGCTAGGAAGATGTGCACTAGAAAATATGATAAGTCAGTTAAGTGCTTAGAAAGCTAATTATTTGATCGAACACTAGGAAATGTAATGACTTGACCGAGCGCTAGAACATATTGCAACTCAGGACTTCTTTTATTAATTGACTTTTGAAAAATGTTTAAACCGTTTAGGAAAATCTACTTCACCCATAAACTTCAAGGCAGTTAATCCCAAATTCTAAATTTATAACGAAGATAAATCGAGATTAATCACTTATTAAATATCGATGAAAATGAAAACCATTTGAATTTCAAGATTTTCTAGCGTTTGGTCTAATTATTATGTTTCCTAGAGCTTACTGGGGTAATTGCCTTTCCAAGCTTGGCTAAATTCTCACATTTTCTAGCGCTTACCTGACTTATTACATTGTCTAGAACCCGAACGAGTTTAAATTTTTTTTTCTCGGCCAATAATACAGAGCTTTGTAGTAGAGGATTATTTAGACCTATTTTAAATTTACACAAGATTATTTCTTTCTATCTTTTTCATGAATTATGTATACATTTTTTTCATCATTGTATAAATCGTATCAATATTTATTATTATCGATGAAAAAAATATTACGTATTATTTTTCAGCACTCAAGTTATGTCTTTATTAAAAAGGTAAAATTTTATTTAATGCAATAATATGATATGCAATTTCTTTTAGAAAAATAAGTGCTAATGAGTTAGCAGCGTATTTAATTATTATGTAATATTTTCTTTTATTTTGGGGTCTTATAAAGCTTTTTTATTGTACTAGTCGTTATAAAAATGTCTAGAGTGTTCAAAACCCCTTTATTTCTGCAAGTTGATGTTATTTTTATAGACTTTACGTTATTTTTTCACTTTTTATTATTATTATTATTATTTCTTTTTTATACTTTTAAGTTATTTACCTTAATAACTCGTTGTTTCTCTTTTATCTTACATTGAGTAATTAAGAAGGTTTTTTTCCTGTACTTATCTCCGCAATTATGAAACAATATTTCATTGTGAAATTTTTTATTAAGAATTCGAAAGTTCTTCATAAAAAAAGGGTGTTTTATTACCTTTTTGAATTTAATTTTATTTTTCAGAAAATTTTTTGTTCCAAAAAAACAAGGACAATTTTATGTAATATATTAACAGGTTATCGCGAACTTTTTCATTATTAAACTTTTTCTAGTACATAATTTTACTTTTTTAATTATTAATTTTTCGTCTAATTATAAAAAAAAAGAAATAATTTAGGATTGAAAAATTATGAATATTTGATTTAATATACGAAGCGAGTGGCGCGTAAAAGTAATAAATATTTTATATGTTTTTAGTGAAGTTAAGTCACGTTGATTTCGTTAAGTAATTGTACAATCATTTAAATTCTTTAAACAGTTCATTTATAAGTACTTTGAATATTTAACAAATAAAAGTTTAAATCCCTAAGTTGAATGTTGTTAGTCTCAACTTCCTCAAATCTAATGAATAAATTTCAACTTTAAAGAGTTAGTAAAGTGGTCTGCAATTCAAATAAAATTTATGAGTAAAAATTCAACAAACTAATATTTTTAACAAGCCCATTCGAATTTTTATTCTAGAAAATGGAAGAGTTCCACTTCTTTGATAAATCTAAATCGAACAATACACGCCACAAGCTCCCCGTAAAAAATCATGGAAAAAAACTCGGTAAAAAGGCCGCTGAAGCGCGTGCGCGTACTATAGGTGTGCTATAATAGTTGTTTTTGCGAGGCATCGCCGAGCTGCTGCAGCCCTTAAACCTTTTTTCGCTCACCGCACTCTGCACGAAAAATACAGATCTTGCTCGTTCGCGTAATGCAGCTCCGACCAGGTAGTTGTGCAGTTGCTCCATCTTCTTTATTTCTCAATAAGCGAATGAGAGAGAGAGAGAGAGAGAGAGAGAGAGAGAGAGAGAGAGAGAGAGCTTCAAAATCAAAAGTTATGCAATTCTCAAAGGTCTTTCTACGTTTTCCAATTTTACACTTTAAAACTCTCTCAAGAGCAATGTTTGTGCATTCCACTAACCACTTTGAGAAAAATTTTTTAGTCGTCATCGGCGCGTTTATTAAAAGTTATAATTAACCAGGTGATTTAATCCTTCCGCAAGTAGAGACTGTGAAAGTTTTGAAAAATCCCCTTTGCGTTGCTGTACGAGTGCTGCTCGTACTGTATGATTGTGTCACTGCGTGAGAGGTTTTTCATGATTGCACAGTAGTTATGCATTATGGTCGTAACGTTGACAACAGCGAGAGATGCATGCAACTTGAATATTTTTGAAACGCAAAATGGAAATCCATACTTCTTTTTAGAAT
>JAPYZB010002410.1:0-12306 GCA_030522745.1 Eupelmus kiefferi
TAATTTATATCCTTTTTATATAGTCTGACACCTCGCTTAGACTGGTAATTAGCGAGGCGCTAGATGCTAGAGAGCCCGTGCGCTGGCACGGACTCGAGCTTCGATGTGTTGGGTTGCCTGTGTGTATGTGTGTGTATGTGAGACACGGACGATTGTTGTGATGATAATGAGAGGCCGGAGCTCCGAAATGTTTTGTTATTATCTCGGCTCGTTTGTTTATGGGTTTGTCTCTCATGGGTGGCTATCGGAGCTCGCGCTGCCGAGACTTGTACTCTGAAAAAGTAGAGCGAGACAAAAAAAAGCGAGTTTTGTACTTTCACAGCTGGAAATCTTGGTGGTACTTACTTTCAAATTCTTGGGGTATCAGTGTGATGTGCATGATTGTAATAATACACTTGGAGGAAGACACCTTGTTATGTCTTTAGTGTAAGGTTGATGAAAATTTTTTATATCATTTGCATGAATAATTTGTTTAATTATATTTTTATATTAATAAATAATGTATTTAGTTTTATTTCAAAAATTTGTTAGCACTACAAACTACTAGCACATTAAAATACTGCAGTAATAATAGTAGATAATTGATATTTTACTCTATTATATCAGCCCTAAAATAAAAAATATATTCCTTAACTCACTTCTATACCTAGAACATTAGAGTTGTTTGTACACTCACTGCTTACAAAAACAATGCAAATCACAAGTAATAAGCAGGCAAAAACATTGAGTCCATCACACATGTTAGTATTAAATTTAAATTATTTCAAATTAAATATTTATAAATACTTAAATATCAATTATTTATTAACAAATATTGATTTTTTTTAGGAAACAATGCATTTTGGCTGAAAGTCGTTTTGATTTTTTAAAAGATCTTGTCAAAAATCTGCCAGATGCTACTGCTAGCCCAGATGAAGACTCTCATAGAATTACTCCACCTATAGTTCCAGCAATTCCGATTGTTCCAGTCAGTACAATATTAAGTACATATGCTCCTAGGACTTCGACTATTGCAGCTTCAAAGTAAGTGTATAAATTTACAACTTGACATTTATTTTTATATTAAAAATAATTTATAGAGATAATAAATATTTTTCATTTTAACAAGAGTTTAATTTACAAAACTAACTATAAATATAAAAATTTCAATTAGTTAAATTATTATAACTAAAATGAAAAATTACTTATTAATATTATTAATATTACTTTTTGTAATATTACAATAATAATTTATAATAATTGAAACTGAAAATTGATAATTGAATTATAACTTATTAGTAATTGTAATTTCTTGTTCAATTTAGTAAATTAATAAATTTTGTTACAGTGTAGCCAAAGATAGTTCATCTTGTTCAAAAAATTCTTCTCGGAGACGCTCAGTCGATAAAAAAGAGAGAACTAAACTGGCTAAACCAGTGGAGGGCAACGAAACAGTATTTGCATACAATGTCCCAAAGTATAATAAAGTGTCTGTGCCTACGTCTGTGCCGTCGTTTAATGCTAGCCAACCAAATTTCTATACAGAATTGAACAGTGATCCAAGTGATAATGTTCCAAGAAGTAGTAATTCAGTCAATCATCCAGTGTCGAATTTCGCTTGTACTGCCAACATTGATGAAGACTACGATACGTAGCAAACCAGTCAATAATTATTAATGCTGTATGATTATAATGTATAAAGGACATACATTTGTTTGTCTTACACTGACTAGGTTGAACTTTAGACCTGTTGGTCTTTGAATAATCTCAGGAGTTTAGAAAAGGGTATAATTTGATCTTCACTGTGAAGCACAATGAATGATAAGCTTTCTAACACATGCTACAATCACTATGAAATCGAAGAATATAATATCATAGGATGTATTATGTAAAAACGATACAATTACCTGATAATTATTAACATTAAACTTTCTTTTATTTTGATTAAATAAGTATTTAAAGAACGAATTAAGTCTGTAATATGCAATAAGACTGCTATATCTTATTTTTTTAACTGCTAAATTATTGAATACACATTTATTTGAATAAATATGATTGCATATTTACTTTATTTTTTTAAGTTTAAGGTGTGATATTTGATAGTATGGAATGTCGATTCATTATAATTTTTTTTTTACTTATGTAAGCAGTTCTCAAGATATTGGATATTAAATATATTTTGTATCAAAAATTGCGTTTCGCATTGAAAGTTCATAGAAATACCTTGTGTTGTGCACAAACTCCAATTAGTCACAAATTATCGTGCGAATCGCTATTTAGGAACATGTAAGCAATTTTTTTTTCGAAAGGGATTATGTAATTGTGTACAAGTTTTAACACTGTTGCTTTCAAAACTGTTATCATAATGTGATGATAATCTTTCTAATCTTTATTGGATAGTTTGTAACAGAAAGTGAAAATAAAAATTTTATAAGAATATGCAATAAATCGAGAATTATTTATTTTTTCAAGTTTCTAAAACTTGGTAATTACATAGTTGTAGAAGTATGGTGAAATAAAATTTCTAGGATGTAAGTAAACAAATTGTTTATTGACGTTATTATTATTAAAAAAATCTCAATATAAATTTCTCTTCTCTAAGCATATTTACATTATAAATAAATGATAATATACAATTTTAGAAGATTTTGTATCGCATACGATTTAATATTACTGTTGTCTTATTTTTGTTGCATACAATATAAAACAATATTCGTAATTCGCACTTATAGTAAATTTTTCGAAAAATAGGTTTAGATTACATAAATTTTTGTTTCATTACTATAGGTATAACATTAATTTAATTTAGTAGTCACCTGTAGCCTAAATAACTGAGTTTTATAAGTCGTACAAATAATTTACAATGGGCATTTTAAAATAATTTGATTTTGAATATTTGTTTTTATAATTTCGATTATAAAAACAATTTTCGCGATCGCATTTACAGTAGAAGTATATCTTTATACAATTTCTTGAAAAATAAAAGAAAATATATATAGCCTATGATAAAACTTAAAAGTAATTGATTAACATGATTCCTCTTAAAAAGATTAATTTCAAAAATTTTGCCCCTGTCATGTTTAATATATAAAACTATAAGGTGACTTTATTTTTCAAGTCATAAGTCGATCGTGAAAAAATAGTTAAGTATAACTAATCCTCGTTGAGGAATTTCGCTAATCTTTATAAAATTTCTCCATTAATCCGATTATTTTTTTTAGCACTTTTTGTATCGTTTGTATATTTTCAATAACAATTTCGGGCTACAGGAATGACGCGACCTGTAGAATAACAATGGAGATTTTTTCCACGAGGCATGAACCTACCTAATCAAGTAACTATGAAACATAGAAAAATGATAAGGCATACATATACAGCATTAGTTGAATATGAATATAAATATTATACTATGAGTTTATTTTTTATGGTGCTTTGGCAGAGATATACATATTTCATAGCACCACTGTAATATTTTATGATGTAAACTCTTACATTATGATTTGTCGGAATGCTTTTTTGTACTACTTAACATTTATGCAAATTATTTGCATCTTAGCGTAGATGGAAAAGTTTTTAAGACCCAATTCAGTTCGATGGCCTTCAAAACTTTTGTTTACAATATAATTGTAAATTTAATAAATAAGTCGAATTTCTAATAACGTTCGTTGGCGCAGTTTCATTTTACAAGAATAACGCATTTTCATCTTGATGACTATAAACATGAAAGTGTATTTGCACTTTGAAGTACAATTAAACTATATCGAATGTACTATTACATTTTTCTTAACTATTAAAATTTTTCTAATCAATCTAAAATATTCTGTAAAAAAAATGTATTTTATTGTGATTTTTAATTAATTTGATTTGGATTTTTTTATTTTTAAAGAGAGCATATTATTTTTTTAATTATAAAAACTGTACATCTTGACTCAAACAGAGAAATTAATACTTTTGTTACTTTAAAATGAATGCTTTGTTTCTGTTAAAACTTTTAGTTTAATTTGTATTAGGTTTATTTTTTATGTTTATCTAAATTTTAGTTTTTATTGAAACAAATAATACAGCTACCACAAAAGTGGGATAAATAATTTAAAAATTACACTTTAAAGTAACACAAGCTTCAATTCCTTTCCAACTGTAACAATGGAAATTATGACTTTATAGTCAACTAATTATCTACATTCCCTTCATAAAGTGATTCACACTTCTCTAACAGTCGAAGAACAGGATTAATATTATACGGGAACAAATCCTTTGAAACCAGTCTATCAATTGCTTGTTTTAAATTTGCCAGTACAGCCATAGTATCATCTAAATCTCTGCCGCAGCACGATACAAATTCGGGCCAAAACCGACGAATATACTTTAAAAACCTATATAAATAAAGTAAGAAGCAGGTCTCATTGCTAACAAGAAAATCCAGCAGTACATCATGATCATGTGAAACTGCCCTGATAAATTGAACAAATGTCAGGGTAGGACTTAGCATATTTCCTAAATCATTTTGTGGTGGACCTCGATAAAATAGACCATTAGCAACATCTAAACAACAGACCATTCCCTCTATCAAAAAATCATCCTGATCATGGAACATTTGAACCACCCACTGAGATAAAGGCATTTCTGGATGAAAAGGCATTAGTTGCTTAACACACTGGTCTAGCTGTCTGAGTACTTCCCTGATACTTCGCTCTATAACTGCCATATCTGCATCCAGATCCTCTGCTTCAGAAGCCAATGAAGAGTCGCTTGAATCACTACGTGTTTCTTTTACCGTAACCGCGACACTCTTCAGTACCAGTAACACAGCCTTTTGCAAAAGTGGCTGATCTCCATCACCAGAACCTCCACCAAACCTACCAGTTCCATGGCGATAAGGCAAAGAATCAAGTAGTCTCCAATCTTTCACTGCTCGCACAATTAGGTGAGCTAATGAACACGGTTCATCTGGAAGCACATCTTGTAAGGCCAAAGTGCTACCATAGCAGAGCACTTCATTAAATAATCCAAGAAGATGTCGCCAAATAACTCCAGGCACATTAGAGTTTAAAAGTATAACTAAATTATCTAATTGAGAATAAAATAACTTTGTATCTATAACTGATAGATTAGCTTTAACAGATATTATAGACTCCCAAAGATCAAGGAATGTTATGACTGCAGATTCGTGTTGTGGGGTGTAAGAACCAAGAATTGCATCAAATTTGGAGACTAAAACAGTCCATTTAGACTCCAGAGCCTTAACGCACATAGCTTTAACTGGAGTGCTATCCAAACTTTCTGGATCAGAGATATTTATAGTATTGCATCCAGGAGCAGGTTTTGATGATTCAGAATCCTCTGGATGAATACTGCAGTCTTTATGTTCCACTACCCTCTTCACCACATCCAATGTGAACAACATTTGGGTGGGTGAGTTAGTATTGACAAGAGATTGAGTAAGTCTCTCTAGCCAGGAAGTTTCAATACTTTCCTTGGTGACAATGAAGAAAGATGCAAGAGCTCTACTTGCTGCAAAAGAAATGAATTTGTTGTTTGTACATGACAGATCAATGATTTGATCTACGATGCCATGCTCATTTCTTGCTAAAGCTTTGCATACATCTGCAATACGACTACACATCACCCCTCTGGTATTTTGTTTTATAGCTACATCGAACAGAAGCTGTAGGGCACTTAAGAATTCTAAGCATTTATCAGGCTCCCATTCTGAGAGAACAGTTGATCTGAATTCCCTATCACTACCTGGTGCACCGGTACTGGTAAACGGCTTACGCAGACTGCTTTCTGATACATTGCACAGACACTGGGATAGGAGGCTGGTTTGCAGCCGTTCAATTTCCGAGATCTCGCCATTTTCTTCATCATCACTTCCAATCCTCTGCTTCTTCTTTGCAGGTTCCTCCATCTTCGAACTTGGAGGATAGCTGCTGGGTCGTCGAAGTACCATGAGCAGAAGAAATTACTCCTTTAGTTTTGCATCAACTAAATCAAGTTATCCTTGGCACAAACATTGTACTGTGCCAATGAAAGTGAATGCACACATTGGATGGCAGAAAAATGGTCATAAGAGTAGATCTGTAAAAATTGAAACAAGAAAATTTTAGTAAACGTTTTAAGTACTAATTGTATAAATTAAAAGTGACATTTAAAAATATACTTTTAAATAATGGCACAAATTTTTATGAATAAACACCAATCAATAAAACGTTCTTTTTGACAATAAAATTTTTCTTCAAGAGTGATAGATAAAAGGTTTTTCTTATTAAAGATGCAAACTATTTTTGTTATACTTTAAATTAATAATTAATTGCGTTTATTATACGTTTATTTAATTTATAACTTATTTAATGCAAATTTGAGTTAATACTATTTTATAAATGTAATAAAGACTTTAGCGTGAAAATCACAAACTCAAGACTCATAATAGCTCGACTTGAAGAAAATTATTAATAATAATTCAACAACAATGCTTAAAGTAACAATATCTTTGTCTGGAAACTAGCCACCTCCTCTATGAATCACCAGCACTAGAATTCAAATCAAAATGGAGTTTTTTTCAGAAACTCCATGTTTCGGCTACTGTACTTACACGCTGTGTATCACCTCAGCAACGAGCCATCAGCCAGAGCTTGTGCACCTCGAGCAGCTCTCATGTCACCAGCCCTCCTCAATATTCCTCCTCAGCTTCCTCTCCAAAATTTCCTCCTCCAGCAAACGCTCTGCACTAGTCCCAGAAGGCGGCAATCCAAGTTCACCAGGAGCTGCTCCCACGGCGCACACAACACACACTCACACACACGCACACACCTCCCCCCTATTTAAACTGCTACTGCCCGCGAAACTGGCGCGACTCAGCTGCGCGTTGCCGTCCTCTTCCAAGCCCAGCAAGCTCCGCTTCGATGCTCACAGCAGCTTAATCAGCCCCGATTATCCAGCCTGGACTCGAGGAACCTGGAGCAGCTCCGGGAAGAGATGCTGCAGGCAGCGCGCGTCTCTCCTTACACACACAGGCACGCACTCAGCCTTCCTCTTTCTCCGTCGCGCTAGACGCTTTTCCGCGTATCCGTCCAGCTCAGCCCCAAGCAGCTACCCTCCTGATACACTTGAGATCCAGCTTTCAACCTCTCGAGGATGTTCCTGGCGACGGCTCGTCCCCGAAATCGTCTCGGAGCCAGCGGTAGAAGCAACAGCCAGCAGCAGCAGCACTCGGGAGCGCTGGTGGTGCTCGCACTACACAGCAGCAGGAGAACGGGAAAAGCTTGGGCTCTGTTGCCAGATCGCCGGCGCGCCACCGTGCAGTCGCGTAAAAATGCGCCGGGTCGGGCTTTTTACCGTGGCGAGGGCCGATCTTAGCCGGGAGGCGAGCTACGCACCTGGAGGAGCGGCAACGGCGGCGTCTCGTAGCGCGGAGCCCGAGTTTTTTCGGCTGGAGCCGACTTTTCGCGGGGAGCATCATGCGGAGCCGCGTAACACGGTAGCTGCCCCTAGCGCATTCCACGACGCACTAAAGACTGATCTTCACCGGGGGATTATTAACTGAGTGGGGCTGGCTTGGAAGAGTAGTTATTTAATAGGAGAGGTGAGATTCCGATGGGAAATTGTTTAATAATGACGGATTTAAGGGAGGAGCTGGGGAAATTTCGGATAATAAGTGGCAACAGCGCATCGGGAGATTCGCCATCTTGCGGCAGGCGCGCAACAGTTGGGTTGGTATATGCGCTGCTGTGTTGTGGGTGTGTGTGTGTGTGTGTAGGTGTGGATGTGGACATGTGCGGAGCGGGGAGAGGAGATGGAGGCGCTCGCGGCCCGCGGGCACGCGGATGAATGGTTTGAATGGGATGGGAGAAGGAATTGAAGATCGAGTGATTTTTGGTTGCTGGTTCGCTGGTGAGTTCGTTATGAAGACTTGTGGCTTGTAGAATGATTCGTTGTGATGTTTGAGTTTTGATGCTGAAAGTTAGTATAATGTTTTGACTTTTATCAAGAGTTTTAGAAAAAATATTAGATGTTTATTATTTTAATAATTGTCATTATTTATTATTTATTATTTTAAGAATATATGGGTATTTGTTTGTGAATGTAAGAGAGTTTCTCATTAGGGGTGCTAATTATCACCTGTTGACGACTGATATGTTACCCAATATTAATGTTCCATATTGTTTTCCGAAAACGATGTCGATTAAAGTTCTTACATACGTTTTCGGGCGCGAAAATCTAAGATTAAAATTTAAAATTTAATGTTGAGCTAAATGATGAAAAGATAGATATAGCCAAAAATAGCCACCTATAGGCTTATTAATTTATTATGATAATTATTACTGCTATTTATTTTTAGGGACTATTTTTTTCATCATTAATAATTTTTATACGTTAAGTAAATGACAATAGATAATGTATCTAATATTTCAAAATGTTATTTTTTTTAGAAATAAGTAATTGTTTTGTGTTTATTTTCAATGAAAAAATATAGGTACTTTTGTTATAAAGTAAATATATACAAAATACTTTTTATTTTCTTTTAAAAATTCATGAAAAGTCCGAAAGTAGCCAGTAGCTGGGGATGGCATTATGAAAGATCAGAAAGCTTAAACATGTGTATAAGAATAGTAGAATTTACAAGCTTTATTCAAGATTGTATTTTTATAAATTTAAATATTTAAATAAATTAAATATTTGATATTAGATCGTTTTGTTTATTTTATTTTTTAATAATATTATTATTAATAAAAGATACATTGCATTTAAAATAGTATAAAATATTAAAAAAAATTTTTTTTCTTTTGAATGTTTATTTTAAGCTTTTTTTATTCTTTTTATTAAGAGACATACAAAATTATAAATAGTATATTACCTACCTAGGCCAGTAAAATAAGAAATGTCTCAGATCACATGTAATTATCGGCCGAGGCGAAGCCGAGGTTTATTTTTCTGCTCGACGGCGCCGGAAAGCGGCAACTTCGTTTCGCGCGGCGACAAGGAAGTTGGCGCTTTCCGGCCGGAGGGCAGAAAATGATTTTTTCTATAATGTAAAACGTTATATAATAATAATTTTATGCTAAAATATATATAAAATAACACTTGTACTTTCTCAAATGTTTCAGAAAAAAGACTACAAAGAGAACTACAAATAACAACAAACAGTAAAACTATTTTATCCTCGCATGCGTATTTCAATCATGAACATCAGGCTCGCCCATCAGGTATGCATACGCGTGTACGGCCGAGCCTAAATCAGCGTGAATAAAAAATCGAAATTTACCCCTCGGCTTTAGAGGGCAAGGACCGATCCGGAAAGGAAAGGCAACAGTCGTCGAAATGGAAAAGGATCTCTAGAACGTTCTTAATTCGGTGGAGATCGATTGGATGGTCCAAGAGGGAAAGATAGAAAGATGGAAAAGCACACCCGGAAATAACAAACAGGGTATGGTATAGATTCCCCTATGTTAATGATACTGATTTTTTACCAATTCAATTTGGACGATTGATGTGTTTCACTATTTTCAAATTTTGATACCGATTTTTTTTTTGTTTTTGATTGATTTTGCTATTTGTTTATATATGTCCAATAAATGTTACAGTATCATTAAGTAAAAACTGTAATTGTTATATAAACGTAATTATTATGTAAAAGTTATTACATATAATTTGAAAACTAATTGCTCAAACGATATTAAATTGTTTGTATTATCTGTAAAAACACTTTTTTTGTTTACTCAAGCGGTCAGAAAATATCTTTTGCTTTATTTCTAATGAAGGAAGTAGAGCTCCATACATAAACTTCTATCTCCCCACTCATTACTTATTCTAGTCTATTTATCGGAATGAATTAATTTCAATTGCGTTAGCTTCATTACACGGGACTACGAATGTATTTTTTATAAATGTGTACCTACCTCAATTTTTATCAATTAAATAATCCTAATGGAATTAGCCAATTTATTTATACTCTAAAAATGACGTTTACCTCTACGTCCGTAAAACCAAGCACGAAAAAAAAAGTTATTGTATATTTTTCAGAATAACAAGCACACAGTCACGCTGTCAGCAATAAAAGCGCTTCCGACCCTTTCCTATATAAAAGGCCGCTCATTGCCAACCAGCCTGTCACCCTCATCGGAAATTCCTCGGCTAATCTCGCCCGATCATCCATACAAAACTCGCCGCGCCAAAGGAAATCCAAATAAAATTACGCAATAATACCCCGAAGCTTTTCCTTCCCCCCCAAAAAAAACAGCCCCACACGCGCGCTCTTGTATTCTCGGACCTCAACCTTCCCGCGCCCGATGGTCCACTTTCTCTCTTTTCTGCGGTGACGTCAGCCACGCGAGCTTTCGCGCTCGGTAAGCTCGGCACCCCCCGAGGCGCGGCCGCGCGCGCGCGGCATTCGTCGCCTACTCGACTTAAGCTATTGTCGATTGGCTAAAAATAGGCCTGGCTTTGCAGCCGGCGTTGCGGGTTCCTTCTTTTTTTATTACTGTCCCCCTTAGCCTGCAATTGTGAGAAACTGCCACCTATATAATACGCGCACGAGGAGAGGAGCAATGATATTTATGGGGTCGGACGGAGGGGGGGGGGGGGTAGTTATGACGGGGAGCTTTAGCGACGTTTGCGTGGACGGCGTTAAGTTCCGCGCTACTAATTTTACGCGATTTTCGTTACGAGCTTTCTGTGTATTGGGTGGATTTAGCTGGGCTGCGAAAGTCTGATGCTGTCTCGGGCAATCGTAAAGAATGTAGTTGTGGGTGTGTGGGTATTATATTGCGCGCGTAATTTCAATTTCGGTTATTAAATTTCGTGAGCGCCGGGGCTTAATGGTAATTAATTGGCTGCTCGCTGCGATTAGTTTAATTGAATATTATACAGTTAAGGGGTACAGGTATTGAGTAAATAAATATAACGCGTAATTAATTGTTATAATTCATATTGTGGTTCGCTATGTAGAAAGAATTTTTTTGTACAAGATATAGTATTTCGACATTTTTTGAACACCTTTAAGAAAAAAGATACTCTACTATCAATGTATACTAAAAGTATATATAGAAATACATCTAATTCTCACCATAACGTTTATATATAATCCAATAATCATTCCAACCGATTAACGACCCTACAATCATTTCTTCACCCGAGATTAAATCCAACGTCAAACAGACAACACAGCGAGCCTCCTCTGCATTCCTTCTCGGTCAACACGCATTTTTCGCCTGCCGCTTAACGAGTTTGTCAACAAAATTCCTATATAAGCACGCTGCTCCCAGGGTGAACGTCCTGGGCTGGCGCACAGCTACACCCAGCCCAGCACTTTTGATATTTATGGCTCTGTAATGCGTTTGCGCCTCGCCCCCTGAAACTTTTTTTTTCTCTCTCTTTCTCCTCTTTCCCCTCTACCATTGAGCTGGAACGTTGAATAATGTATGTACACACGGCGCTAATTGCCCGACAAATTCGAGCTGTATTCTTAATAGCCCGTTGAATTGATCAGGGCCTGGCCTGCGTCCTGGCATTGACTTAATTTTACGAAATCTGCGAGCGGTCGGCGGCGCTGATTCGATTTATCGGCGCGACGATGCGAGTTAATGCGTCGATGCTTGAAGGGTTCGTGGTAATTGAATTTTAAAGGCTTTTAGTTTTGATTGAATTTTGGGTGATGCTTACTTTAATAAATAAGTAAGTGAATAATTGATTGTTTTTATTTCGTGTAAACGATTGTAAGTTGGTAGATTTCTATCGTTTTTTGATATAATAATTATTTATAAAGTTTCACACTATTTCCAAATATGAATTTTGAAACTATTTCATTATTAGACCAACTTTATTTATATCACCGACTTAATTCCCATTAAAATTACTCACCTTTCACTAGAAACTCCCTTAATCGCATTTATTCCATCAACTAAAAATCCAAATAAAACAAGCCACCCTGACCCCGATCCAAACAAAAGGAAACTCCACGCATTAAAACAGACGCTATTTTTACCGTCAAAATCAAAATCCCCCAAGGTGCCATTAGACCACACACGCGCTCCTAACACCGCTAGATAACATAACGGCCGATCCACCAATGTAGCTTTATATCGCGCGCGCGAGTCATTAGCGAAGCGCGAAAAGCCGCGGAAACTTGTTGCTCTGCGCTCTGCCATCCAGTGCTTTGTTTCCGAAACTTTGTTCTAGGTGTGTTCGAGTGTAATGCACGGGCTCATGTGTATAACTGCGCGGACTTTTAGAGCTTTCGGCTGTTGTGCGGACGCTTGCAGCCGGCCTTTGAAAACTGCAAGTTCGCCGAGTTCGTTAATCTATATAGATAATTGGATTTCCGTGAGAGAG